>JAXQQM020071599.1:0-213182 GCA_034641835.2 Pinus albicaulis | reverse complement strand
TGAGGCATGCGATGAATGGAATCGCTGTGAAATGGGAAATACCGCTCAACCTCCAAACGAGGTGTGATAGGCGGGTGTTTTGCACGGTTTCGGGTGGCAATAACATGGCGTGGCTGAATGCGAAGATCCTCCAATCTAAACGAGATTGATGGTTGATAATGTGCACGGTGAAATGCAGCAGTAGCCTTATGTGATTCGCCTTGGTGCCTGGTCTTGTGGCTTGTGTCACATGGCGGAAAGGGTGAGGGTTAGGCGAAAGGTGCTAAGAAGTAGAGACTATATGGAAAACATAGTTTTTGACCCCATTTTTAGTGAATTTCAAGGCTAGGAAAAGGTCACGACAGAGGGGATAAGGGGAAAGCAGGCCAAACGCGGGGTATATGTAGGATTAATAGGGGATTTTGGGGGATTTTGGGGGTAAGAGGGGAATTTTGACAAAGGGAAAAGGGATGAAATGGAGCATTCTGCAGAGGTACAAGGGCAAATAAGGGCCTTTTGGAGCACATTTTTTCATCATTAGTGAGGCTTATTGACTCAATAAGAGTAGAGGGAAACAATCAAGGGGAAGGGAACCTGAAGAGGCTTCAAGGATGATGTGTTTTCAAGAGAAATGCATTCCTTGAAGGCTCATAAAAAAAATTAGCCCCTTACTTGCTTGTCGATAGATTTATAGGAGGCTAACACCTTTGAGATCATGGAGACGAAGAACCAAATTCTGTCCACTGTCAGCATGCTTATAGTGAAGGTTCGATTTTCAAAGAGGAATCGATCCACAGTGGCTCTTAAAGGTCGAGTTACGCGTCAAGTTATGGAGGCATAGATCCCTCAAGCCAGGCGACCACAAAGCATGCAAAGAAACATCGAAATGGGGAAGAGTAAGGTAGGTTAAACCCTTAAGGTTTGCAAAAAATCCTCAGAGAAATAGATCTATCATGATGTGATCTCCATCGTCCATCTGTGGCCTTGAAAAGGGTGAAGGCCACGTGAGGGCACGTGATCTTTGACACATGGAGACTGCTGAGTGGGAGAGGTCATCAGTTAGGGTTAATATATTAAATTCGAAATGGAACTAAATGATGAGGTTTAAAACCTTCGTTACCAACCATATAAGGACCATGTATAAAATTAAAATGGGTGTTAAAGCCTTCATCGCCCTATCTATGTTTGTATGGGAGCAAGGGTATTAAACATATACCATAGCAAGGCTATAGATTAATAAAAAATCAAAGTTAGGTGTAGAGTATAAGTTAGGTGTTAGAAAGGGAATTGTATGCAAAGATATGAAAAGGGAGATAAATGTAAGGGAAGGTTAGAGTATAGATTATTATAGAGGTTAGCAATACTAACTTATGAATGATAGACAATTAAATAGTTAGAAATACTTCAACTAATAAGGATCCATCATGTTGGGACAATTTAGCTAAGTGTCTTAGTTAAAGATAATGATTTGAATTAGAGGATCATTGTAACCATAACAGATATGCAATCTATTTAAGATGATCAAAGAGGCATAATGACCATTAAATCGTAAAAGTACAGGAGAGAAAAAAAATTGGGGACATGACATGAATTTTCTATCATATTCTATGGAGATTAAATCTATACTATCTACTTAATAATTATGGATAATTAAATTAAAAGTGTAGGGAACATACATGTCTATTGGTATAATAATTTTTTTTTAATAATAATTATAGAGGAACGCTATAAAAAAAAAAAAAACATGGTATTTATGTAGAATATAGCCTATTCAAAGGGGGAAATTAAATGAGACTAGATTCATCTTAACTCCATATCTACCAAGCACTCAAAAGGATCAAATGAGTTGATATGAAAATCTATTTTAGAGTGAAAAGAGATTTGATCCCTCTTGGTGCTCGGTATATCCACCTATAATAATAAAATAATAATAATAATAAATACGCCTAAAAGTGCTCTTTGCCCAGTATGGTAGAGATGCTGTAATGAAACTTCTAGTTAAACATTTTGACTAGATTAAGTTACATAAAAAATAAAAAACAAAATAAAATAAAAAGCATAAATATAACATTTTGAGAGTAAGAGATGGATAGTCGAACACCCAAGAAAATGATATCCACCTTCAACAGTGAAGGTGTGTATCAGTGTGAAGGCAACATCTTGGAACAAATTGTTGAACACTTAGTTAAACTGGGTGGGTGGGGCGAATCAGTTTAATACATTCATGGTCTTTTTAAAACTTTTTTTTAAACTGGTTTACACCTTCATTTCATAATCAAATTATTATATAATGAAACAACAATCTTAATATGTGAGCATCAAGTATTAAGCAGATTAAATACAGAACATCAACACATAATCATCATGCACATGGACACCAGATATAAGTGGAAACCCATAAGGGAAAAAACCACATCTTATTATTGTTGTGATGCAAAGGCAAGCTCCAACTCCCTCTTACCACTGATTTTCTGTAGGATCTAACCTACAGGAGGCTACTACCTCAAGTTATGCAAGCTACAACTTTCAAGGAAGCTCCAACTCACATATGTTTTCTGCTTGCTACAACCCACATGAGGCTCCTACCTCAACCAGCTCCAACTGGACATCTATCAAGCTACAACTTGAAACGGAAGCACCAACTCCCATGTATTTTTCTGTAGGCTACAACCCACAGGAGTATCTTACCTCAACCAGCTACAACTGGAAATTTATCAAGCTACTAATTGAAAGGAGACTACAATCCCCTCACTCATCATGAAACTAAAATGTTGATTTACCTAGATATCAGCTATGTTACACTCCTTCTCCACTGTTTCCTCTTCAGCCTTTACTTCGTATTAGATATCTCTCTTATTCTTCTTCTCTCCAACCTTTTGCAGCTCTCTTACATTCTTCTGCTCTTTTCAATTCTGCATCTTTATAACCTCTTCTGCACTCTTCAAATCTACTGCACCCTCTCTCTCTCTTCCTTTATTTTTCGTAACCTTCTACATACTGATATTACCTATTTTATACAGATAAATTCATGACTATTTTCATTCTACATGGAATATGGAGTGAATAGGCTTGACTCTATGCCTTCCACCCATTTGATTCCTCATTCTTCAGATCAGGATATTACATCAGGAGTAATTATTACAGTACTCACAGAGTTTTGCCTATGTTTACGGAAACTTTCCTTTGCATCACAAACAATATAAAATAATCAATGAATTTACATTTATAGTTACAATAATATTTCAATTCAGCCCTTTCAGCTTTTTGTTTTTCTGTTCATCTTTTATTCTCTACCTGTTGTCCCTTTGTCTTCTCTATCGGCTGGTATATTTCCAACTGTGCTGCAGCATTAATGCCTTAGCCTGACTTGACCCATGCCTTTATATTTTACACCACCTCTGCCTATTGCATATCTTACTTGCAGCATTCTATGCTCTTCTCTGCTCCTTTTCTCTGTGTCGGGTTACTTACTCGAGCCTCCTTCTGCCCACGTTCAGTATTTGTTATCACACTTCCGCAGCCACATAACACCTCTTCATGAGTGTTGGTCACTTGCCCAGAGTTTTCTCTCTTGCGTTTAGCCTTTCATTTTTGACTCACAGCCACATCTACATGACACTGTTCTGCATGGGGTCGGGTCCTTTTACTTACCTGAGCCTTTTCTTGATGTTTTCAACCTTTCCTTTGTTACCCGAGTCATCCTCTGCTTCCAACGTTTTCTTCATAAAATAACATAGCCCCAAACTTGAAATACATCAGATCTTGACTTCGAACGTTATCGCATCCGGTCTCATGTCATATTTCTAAGTATCAAAGGTTTAACACTATAATTCCCTTTTCAACCTCTTATGCGATTTAACACTAGAAAGCCTCGACATACATGCTTAACTTTGGTTGAAGGGTCCCACAACGCGGTGACCAACCATAGCACATTTCATTTTGCTTGCTTGCAAGTTTTAATGTTTTGCAACAAATGTATCTCCTATTTTCAGCGATATGTGATCACATCGCATTGCATCCAGTTTACCGTGCAAACTCTTAAGTAAAAATCATGAAATTTGCTGTGTGCGCTCATGCGCAATGTTGCCATGTGGTCTCCCCTTGCCGCATTGCATATTATAACCTTACCGCATCACAAAAAAATTAACATTCCTTAGCACTATTTTCTAACATTTGCGATGTGCGGTTCGCGATTCGTCGTCTACCATTGATCTGCCCTCAGATCTAACGTTCCTCATCTGATCGTACTATGCACTTTATAAGATTTACTTTGTGGTTATACTCTATTTATTGCAATCTACGATGTTGCATCATGCCAACACGTGTCTTCTCCATTTCGCATCGTAAATACTTTAACTTACCATGCGACACCTTAATGCTAAACTCTCAAATGTTGCGATTTGCGAAATCACTCCTCATGTGATTCGATCTCTGCCATCAATCTCTCTCCTTCACTTTTGCGATCTAATCTTGATTGTCCATTCCCCTCCTTTGGAAATTTTCTAAGTTATCTCTACCTTAGTCTATTTTGTTTGTTTATCCTATCGCCACTCTGCAACATCGGTTCCTCCATGCTGCTCCTCCCTGAGCTTTATTCAGTTTCTAAGTGTGCTAACCTCTCTTGAGTTTGTTCTTCTATTTTCCATTCAGTTCGACTTGGGATTCTTTCGCTTGCCGCACGCCTTTGCTGCTTCTTTGCTGCCTCTGCTGCTTCTGCGAATCTCTCCTGAGCTTGTTCTTCTGGTTATTCATTCTGACTTCAGATTATTACGCTTGTTGCATGCCTTAAACGTGCCGATCTCTTCTGAGTTTGTTTTTCTTCCTTTGCTCCTTTTCTGCCTTAACTGCTACTCTGTTGTCTCTACTTCTTTGTGTTGCCTTTGCTGCCTTTCTGCTGCCTTTGTTGATAGTCTAATGCTGCTCCTTGCCTCTCTTTTACGCTTTCTTACTGCATTGTTGTCTGATCTGCTCCTTTGCGTTATTGTTGGTTTTCTCTGCTTCTTTGCCTTAATGATAGTTCAGGTGCTGCCCCTTTGTTCTCCTTTTCCATCAATGATAATATTTCCAACACAAATAGCAAGTTCAGTGCTTTGAAGGAGATGTGAGGGTCTGTTTGGAGCTCGAATAACCAAGATATGTGTTGCAAGCAAGCCAGGCTTGAGGTGGAGCTAAGTACTGAGAAAATTTGTGAGGAACGTTTCATGTGGGGTTAATTTTTGCAAGGAATTAAAGCCAGTATTTCATGTTTCTGAGTTTTATCGTTGTATATGTTAGGTAGGGGTGATGAGACAAAAATGATCGGGGTTCAAGATCCATGTCGTAAGAGTGACTCCACTGTTATATCCAAATTGAATACATGAGCAGAGCTAGCATGTAGTATGGAAGGTGGAGGAACTTGTTTTATACATTTCATCTGGCAGTGAGAATCCTTCTTCACCTGTTACATTATTAGGATGTCTTGTTAGATTTGTTGCTCTGCGTGCCATTGCTTAGACATCTAAATCACAGACCAGAATTTTGTTGGTCATAGTCGAATTCAAAATGATGCAGTTGTGAGCTTCATTCAATGTTATGACAGTGAGCATGGATTTTTCTTGCCCTTTCTACGTGTTGTGGAGCTGTAGAGGACATTGCTACCAAAAATTTCTTTAATGAAATTTGATACGGTGGGCTTCAAACACCTGTTTCATCACAGCTAGTTAAAATGCAATTGCTAAAATTCCATTGATCCAACCAAAGAAAATCGTTAGATATGAATGAATCTATTTCTTTTTTTATTTTGCAGCTGTTTATTTTACTACTTCCTACAGCTTGTAAGTTTGCAGTGCATTGTCATCATATAACAGTAATTTTGGTTTTCATTGAAGTAACATTATTTAACCACCTATTGTTATGAGTTTGACACTTTTGGAATCTTTGTTTGCCTCCTCTGGAACCTCTCGAGATTCCTCTGCTCGCTTGCCTATTGCACACTTCCTCACCTCCGATTATTATACCCGCAACAACAACTGTCAAATTATCATTTTGCAGGAAATCCTCCCCTCTTCCTATGCTCTGATGCCACTTGATACAAACCGTAGAAGCAGATAGCTCGAATCCCATTGCACACTTCCTCACCTCCGATTATTATACCCGCAACAACAACTGTCAAATTATCATTTTGCAGGAAATCCTCCCCTCTTCCTATGCTCTGATGCCACTTGATACAAACCGTAGAAGCAGATAGCTCGAATCCCATGAGCCTGTGCAACAAATGAGACTCAAAACTTCATTTAAACCCGAACTTTGGTTTTTGGCCACTGATAAGTTCAGGTGCCTCCGCGGGCAGAGCGTTATTGCTAACCATGCTCTTGCTGCGGCCTAACAATATCCACACTCCAGGGCCAAACTTGCTCTCTTCCATGACACAAGGTTGGGGAACATGATCGTAGTTGGGGTCGAACATTTTGTTTACCCCACGGTTGAGTTGAAGAAGGCCCGACCAGTCGACTAGGCCCCGCCCGAGTCGGAGGTTAGGCTACGCAAACTCTTTCTAATTTCTTCGTGAATCTACTGAGGGCTTGAGACAATTTACGTGGGTTTAATGTTTAAGAATTTGTGATTTCTTTTGGGAGGTCATAGGTTCAAAACCGGTCAGAGTAGAGTTGTCTGGACCAAGCTAAAAATAAACACAAAATCATAAATTTCTGATATATGTGACTTACATACTGTTACATATACTGAGAAAGATTGTTTTTCAGTGTCTAAAAAAATCTAAGGCCTGACTGGTTGACTAGTTCGGGGCTCGACCATACAGGTTCTGACTATGCCATTTGGTTCCACAGTTGACCACATTAGCTGGGCTCCATCCCGTTTATACTTTGGGTAGCAACCCAAATTTCCTTGAAATTTTCTTGCCCCAGGCTAACACACACTCAAGCACGATATTAAACAACACCGGTAGGAAATAAATTCAACAATCATAAAAACGGTAGCGATAGGGTTATCTAGTTTCAAAACATACGCACTGTATATATATTCAATATATATATTCAAGACAAAACACTGTATATATATTCAAGAGAAAAGAAGGAAAAATTACATGTGTGACTATTTTAAGCCTAAGGCCTTCTCCCCCGAATTACATCATTCTGGCCCTATGCCTCTAACACATTTGCAGGAAGATTATATAAGAAAAATATCCTAAATGACCCTAACAGAATGAGAACCTTGTTCTCTGTGAGCACACACCTTCTAGATGCTTACATAAATAATTAAAATTTACAATCAAGTCAACAAAATCGTGTCCCTTTTCAATGGCTTCCACGAAGCCTTGTTTTTGGAAGCATTTAGAATTCATTTGAGTTGCGGATGTGGATTCGATGCTTCTCCATTATTTATCAATACAACATGTTCAATATGATATCAGATAGGAAGGGTTTCTGTATCTTTTGAGATTCAACTGATTGAAGTAAATCATTCATCATGATTTTTTATAAACTATTATTCTCAAATAATTACAATGAAATTTTCAAAACATCGTATTAAACCTTTAAAATATTTAAAATGATTATAATTAATAATTATATTTATAAATATGATTATACTTAATAATAAATATTTAATTATAAAATAGATTTGATCCACATTTGATCGATCTCCCTTCTTCTTTCTTTATCCAAAATTAAAATGAATTTAGTTAATCATCATTCAAAACGTTGTAACAAACTTTGTCATTGGTATCAGAGTTGGATGGCATGATTTTTCTACCGCACCCAAATGAAACGGAGGATCCGATGCCAGTACTCGTTTCGCTGGACATTTAGTTCAGCCGTTAGTGCTTCATGCATGCACCATCGTGTCTACCGGCATGCACCGTCGATCTCTATCCAACCCTGGGGACGCTTTTGCACTGGATTCTGGAGTATAACCCTAGAGTCAACCTACAGGCGGGCTTTTCGCCGTAGTTTTGTGCATGGGTTTTATAGAGGCTGAGGCCTGGTCATATCCATAGCTTCAGATAGTTGTTCCTTTCTCATATCAGTAGCAGGATTAAGTGTGTTGAAGGCTCAGTTTGTTAGGTTGATTTCATGCTAATTTACCTGAGCCATATCCTTTTCAGTTTGCAGTTGCAGTGCTGTTGGATCAGATCTAGTATACAGCCATTATTCAGCCATTATCTTCTGGTCCAAAATGGCAAGGTAGGGTCTATTCTTCAGAATGTTGATGATTGTTTTTCTTGCATGAAATTGTTTATCATTTTAATTTTAATTTTAGTTTTTGAGATATTTCAAAAGTCTACAATTAATATAAAATACTGCTCGTCTGAACCTATATTACCTACTTAATACAATAGTTAATATTCAATTTTGTTATTGGAAATCCTCAAATAAAACTTTATAATATTTGTGTTTTGCATCAACTAACAGCCGTTAAAGCTGTCTTTACCTATATCACCCACTTACATACAATAGTTAATATTTCATTTTGTTATTGAAAATTCTGAAATAAAACTTTATAATATTTGTGATCCATTCAGATTTTAAGATGGTTACTCCATCCATCCATCCTTTACCAATCACCCAAATCACAAGCAAATATCTGCATGTGCATTTGCGATCAACCTTGTAACTTTTATTCATTGAATTCATAGAACACTTATGCGTATGGTGTGGGTATGGTGAGTGAGCTATAGGGCGAAAACCTATCTTGGTGTCTGTTATTGTTTACCCTAGCTTTGATTTCTATTATTACTTCTGCATCGCCCTGGTCAAGCTACCCTTTGCCTTTCCGATCGAAAGCATACAAAACCCTTTAAACCTCTCTTGCTGAAAGGCCCTTTCACCTTCCGATTAAGGACATTCAACAACCAATAATCCTCTTCTTTTTGTTTAGCCTTTTTCTCACGCTTATCTGGATATTGAATTTATCTAGATTTTTCATTTTGAAAATACTTTAGGATCGGATGAACAAACAAGAGATTCATTTTAGAAGTATAAATGTGTTGAATCATGTCAATAATGAAATTCTTCTAAACATTGTGAGTGTCTTCTCCATGCCCTTAAAAAGTAAATCAGATTCAAATTTCAAAAGAAAAAAATTGTAGTGGGACCTTACTTTAACTAAATTCTCGGCGATGCATAATGATATGTGACCAATACATGCTTTAGATTTTTATTATGTTTGGGATAGAGGCCATGTTTGTGGAATAGACACAACAAATAAAGGAAAACTTGATCATATTTATATGTATAGCTTTTAAAACCATACAAAAGGATTTGGTTTTGATCTCATAGCTTGAATATTTTGTAATGTTGAAAATCCAAGAATACATTATAATGCCCTTACCCATAAAGTTCTTCCCAACCAAAGGTCTACATAAAGGATGTTGAAAATCCAAGAATACATTATAATGCCTCTATATAAAGCAACTAAGTTAAGCTTAGTTGTACATGCAATAACTATGACTAGTTAAGGCTAACTTAAGCTAAGTGTGCTTTATGTTCTATTAATTTGCACATGCACCACATTCAAGCAGTAGAGTTAATTAACTAAAACCACGTGCACATGACATATAAGCACTTGAGTTAACTAGCTAAAGACAAGTGCACATCATATGCAATAACTAGAGTTGAACTAAAGCTAATTTAGGCTAACTATGTGCATGTACACCAACACCCCCCCCCTTAAGCTTAACTTAGGTGAGTGTGATGCAAAATGAATGAGTCCTAGTAATGCGGCCTTTGTAGGTACCAATATACAATGCATGAAAAGAGGAAAGAGGGAAAACCCAGTGGGAAGAAACCCACCCCCTCAAAATATAACGAAAAAAGTAGAGAAAAGACAACGGCTAGGTAGTCCTGTCCTTCACCCCGAGATGATCTCACAGAAATTGAAACTGCTTCTCAGTGAAATTCTTGGTGAAGATATTGACAATTTTCTCGGAACTCGGACAATTCTGAAGACCAATGATCCCATCATGGATGTGGAGGAATAAACTTCATTTTTGGAAGTAGAGGTATCAACTCCCATGTTTGGATCAAGGACTAAATTTCCTTATAGATGGTTACATGCCAATATAAATTACCTGCAACTTCATCATGCATTTGAAGATCATATTCATGTACCCTATATGCATCCATGGGAATAGTTGTCTCTATGGTTTCATTCATGTGCATGTCTGGCTTTAGAGATGCCTTTGTGGATGCATACATGCATATACATGGTGTTATAAATTCCTCCTTAGATGCACGCATGGGCATGCATGACTCTACGAATGAGAGTGCATGTGGGGAATCATTAAATTGAAACCTCATTAGATCCACATCATCAACATGATCAACAGTAGAGGAATCAAATTCCTCTACTATGTTATTCAAAGTAGTGCCTTCATCACGAGTAGAGGAACATATTTCCTCATGTGCAATGTCTTCATTACTGGACAAGATAAAATTCTCATCTGCAACAGGTTCATTAACAATAGAAGAGTCAGAGTCTTCTTGTTCAGCATTGTCTTAAGAACATTTCTCCACATTATTGGAGTCTTCACCACTTTCATGACTTCTATAGTAACTCGTTCTCTTTGCCTCCAAATGTTGTTCTCCTAGATCATTTTCATCACCATATAATCCTTTGGGTGTAGTCCAGATTTCATGCGGTGATTCAATATTGATCTCATAAAAAATATGATGAGACACAAATAAACACAATCTTCCATAAGCCATGTCAAATTTGTTAAGCCATTCAGACTTTTCATCCTTTGACAATGGTTCTGTCTCAATTCCCATGACTTTTTGGTACAAGCCTTTGCTCCTAAGATGAAGTAAAATCATTGGCTTCCATTCATAGTAATTGTATGGAGTCAGAATAGTGGAAGTTGGGAATTCCAATCTTTCACTTTGTGGTTGTAGCAACAATTGCGAAAATTATTTAATATTCTGATCCAGAAATCAAATCGCCAAATAATTTCCAATGATCTGATTTTCAACCTTTCAAAAAATTGTTCATGCAAATTCTCCAAGCCCTTGTAGCTCTGATACCATGTAAAATTATTAGAGCGCAAATATGGATCTAGTTGAAGAATAACTGCACAAACTTGCCAAGTTGAAAAAGAAAAACAATTAGAATTAAGAATGAAATAGATTCATCAATATTATTCTGAGAATAAATATATAAAGAAACTAAGTTAAGCTTAGTTGTACATGCAATAACTATGGCTAGTTAATGCTAACTTAAGCTAAGTGTGCTTTATGTTCTGTTAATGTGCACATGCACCACATGAAAACACTAGATTTAACTAACTAAAGCCAAGTGCACACCACATATAAGCACTTGATTTAACTAGCTAAAGAGAAGTGCACATCACATGCAATAACTAGAGTTGAACTAAAGCTAATTAAGGCTGACTATGTGCATGTACACCGACAAATAGTGAGCATTTCGCACCTTTATATTTAATTTTCTTTATATGTGTATGAGTGATGGAATCCTTGTATACAACATATGTTGGAAAATATTTTACATGGCACATTTGTTATCTAGTTAGGGTTATTAACTATGAAATTTTGCTATTGGATATGGGTTGCACTCTATGTGATAAATAACGTATGCCACAGGGTACATTTTTATATAAAATATTAAATTTTGGATTGCAATATTTAATACCTTTGATTACAAGGTCGAGGTCACTTTCTTTTATACATTTGATAAAGTTTGTCTTAGGCATGGTATATATCGCAATGTATGATTCAAGTTGTCACAGGGTACACACTTAAATGAAATTTTGAAAATTCTAAAGTTAATGAAGTTTTCCTATACTCACAACCTTTGATATGAAGTGATCGCTTGACATTATTACACCTTGGTGATAAGGGTAGCCATCAACATGTAATATAAGACGGGTTTGTTTGCATGGAAGCCAACTTTTATGTGAATATTTCAAACACATCTGATTTTTTCCTTCTCACCATTTCCAACAATGATTTTCATTAAATAAAATAAATATGGCTATAACAACTTGTCTTCCATGTGCTATATGGTTTCAATGGCATTCTCACCATTCTAGAGTTCCATTAAATGGATTATCTAGCCACTCCTCCTTTTGTTGGCACAATATATCACTCATTTAAAAACCATTCAATCACAAATGTTAACTCATTATCTATTTTCTTAAACTCTATTGACATGGTTTTTTCTACTTAAGATGACTAGAGGTTGATCTTGACATGGAAACTTATCTGTTGTGTATATTGCGACTCTCCTTATGACTCATTGCTTTGACATGACAACCCTTACAATCACATTCACTCCACACTTTACTCTCCACTATATCTCGAGCTTCCTTCATGGCTTGGCATCTAGGGTATTATTTATGTCTATCTTTCTTTGGCGTCATTTTTTCTCATTCAAACTATCTAAAACTGTTGTGAGAGGCTTGAAGAGGGAATACCTTGCATTCTAGATAAACTATTCTTGCACACACTAAATTTATCAAGTATGCTTGAATACAAATAGGCTATTCCATTCATTAATGGTTTAAATTACATCGAGTTTTGATGTCTTGCACCTATTTTTCCTATGTTCGTTATTGATTGCTTGGTTGTGTCTCACAGTTTCTCCAAAATCATCCTAACTAATGTCGAAATTACCCTATGTTGGTTCAAAAATATCTTGAAGCTCATAAATTCCTTTTTATATCATTTTTCTTTCATTGTATTGTTACATGAAGCTTATTTTCATGAAAAATAGAACACCTCTAGCAGGAATTTATGTGTTTTTTCTTCCTCGTGCTTATCTCTTCTATTTACATTCACGCCTTTAGTGTGAGCCCTTGAGGACTAGACACGAAATCACTCTATGTATTATTTAGTTTGTTGAATTGGTATCTATTTTCTTCACAATTTGAATTCCACTAGAATAATAAGCATCTTATCAAGTGACAAAATTATTTAATTTTAGTTATATGTTCTGCCATAAAACAAAATAACTTCTTTGTGCATTTGTTTTCTTCATATATTCAAATTCTCAACCCTAGCATCTTTAATATGTTCTCTCTTTCTTTCATAACACACTCAAAACTAAAAATATATGTTCCTCTCTAGTAATGCAGAGCACAAGCCCTCTTCTCCTTCTCAAAATTGTTTCAAAACATTTTTGTGATTATAGTTTTAATTCACAGTTTATTGGTTGTCTTAATGTTGGATCATTAGCTTAACCTTAATACATCATTTATAAAACCCTACAATGAAAAAATTTAATTGTTTTTTCTTTTGTATACATTGCATGTCGAATGGGAGCCCTTGAGACCCTAGGGTCTTGGGCATAAAACCATTTCTACACTAATATGGTGCAAGATAGATATTCTCTTTAAGTGGTTGGCAAGACAAAGGTTCGTTCATTTCTAATATGCATAGCTTCTTGATTATGTTTGTTTCGGTCAAACTCATGTTTCACATATTTATATATTAATATTAAAAATAGGCAGAGTAGAATTTGCTTGTTTTCAATCTTCTGATATACCAAACTATTCATTTTTTTGTAAAAACCATTTAAATTAGCAACTTGTTAAAAGACCACCCTCAGTCTGGGGATGCCATCTAGGAAATATTGAAAATGAAAATATTCTCCTCTTAGCACAAACTAATAGTTTTGCTATGTTTTAACGTATGTTTTTGTTCATTGAACATGGGTTACCATTGCTTTTCTAGTTTACATGACAAAATTCCAATTATTTTACATATTTTTTCTCCCAACACACAAAGTATACCCATTATTTTCTTTTATTTACTCACATTCTTCTTCAAAAACAATTTTTAACAAAAAAAATATACTAAACTCTCATTCTCCTTTCTAGGGGTTTCATGATCTCAATTTATGCTTAATCATATACAATCATCACTTGAACAAAGAGGTTAATTCTTCATTTTACATATCCATGCCATGAAATTTCCAAAGAAATGATAAATGGTTATGGAATCACTTATTTTCTTCTCTTTATGTTGAATTTTGATTTCAGGAGAATTATATTAACACATCAAGCTATCACCCCTTTACTTGCAATTTTTTTTCTAAGTTATTTGTTATTTTAAAGACTCGTCTAATAGTAAATTAGTTGATACTAGAATGTCTCATTTCTTCATTATTTGCATGTAATTTGATTTTTGTGTTATAGTAAGATTTTTTATAATAGAAACAAAGGTAGAGGAAGAAATGGCCTAGCTATAAATTTGGGAATAAGGAGAGAAAGAAGGCCTAGGGTTTCTATTCATTTTGATAGATATTTAGAGGAACTAAGGTAGCTACTCCAAAGTGGCCTAGTAAACCTGAATATTCAAGCTATTGCTCATCTTTAGTAGCTTACTTTCCATAATAGGCCAAGTATTGACATCTAAGTACCACCCTATATTTATGATCCTCTTTCAATTCCCGTGACTAGAAAAATGTATTGGAATCCTAGTAACACCCTATATTTATGCTCCTCTTACAATTACCACAAATAAAGACTAGAAAAATGTCATCGAGGAACAACCATTGCATTTTGTACATGGTTGAACAACATTTTTTTTTCCTCCACCTCTCCCTAGTGAGGAAAACTTATTATTTCATCCAAAATATGATTCCTCAAGTGTCGTGCTCACTCCACAAGAAACACCTCAACCTTTTAATATTGTTGATTAGCCTTGTCTATCTGCTCCTCAAATTTCTAGACATACCACTATCCTTACTTAACCCATTGTTAAGTCCTCCAAGCATGCTTATACCAATACACCTCAAATTTTTACCAACAATGAAGGACAAAAGGATGAAGTCACCACGCTTGATTCATCCCATGGTTCCTCTCACTCTATAACATCCCATCTTTTCTAGTAGCAACAACATGATGAAAGTGTTTTCTCTCACAAATTAGAATGAAAATGCATATATGTTTTCAGTTTGACTCTGTATACATATGGACTATATTTCTTTTATATTACTATTTGGTTTACATTATTAGCACTAGATTACTCAGATGGATGGAATTTTTATATGTTTAGTGGATGGTCTATCAACACTTATTTATGATGGAATTTTCAAGATTTTTTATATATTGCTATTTACTATATTGAGGATGCATGTACATTTTTTAGGATGTATTTACTGACATGATTATAAATGATGGAGAGACAAAAAGTATGCTTTTATTTTTCCACATGATTGTGGTGGATGCAATATGTATATGCCTGTATGATGATCATTTACTTTTTTCTTTTCTTATGGAGGCATGGGAACCATGATTGGTTATGCATATCTCATGAAAATTTTTGTTAATTTATTTCATGTGTTATGTAGTACATGTGATTTACAATAATTATGTTATTGATTATTAAAATTCATATTAAAAAACATATATTATGGGATTGGGGGGTCCCACCAAATAGGAAACTTAAAGATAATAATTTATAAACTTGATTCTTTTTAATTTTCCCTTTAGAACCCCCACCCTCACCTTCTAGTCAAAACTTTATTAGATAATATACCTTAATTAATGATTGAAGTGGTTCAATTTCCTACCTAGTTTGAGGTGGCATAAAAGAGAGAGGGGGATATGAAGGAGAGAGAGAATATTGTCATGAGAGGTGTGCACTAAGTTTAAGTTGTCATTCATTCCTCTTGATTTTTATATTCTATGAGTTATGAGACGCTGAACCAAAAGGTGACAATTGATATTTTTCAACATGAAAATATTGCCAAATGAGCAACTTCACTCATCATTTGGACACATTATTTTAGGTAACTTGATTTTCTATCATTTTCTATCATTTTATTTTTTTGTTTTCAGGCTATTTTCCAGCATCTATATGATTTTTTACATTACAAATTTTTAGAATCTTATTTGCTTAATTATTATTTGTAGGAATCTTCCTTTTTTATTGGACAATATTCCCAAACTTAGTATTAATAAAATTATTCTTTTTTCTCTACATTTCCTATGCATAATTTTCACAAAATTTCGTATTGTTTTAGTACTTTATTTTCTTGAATTTGTAAGTGTAACATAGTTGAGGCTCTACAATGATTAGTTTTCTACTTTGTATGTTTAGTTTTCTATTTACGTCTACTAATTTTTAATGTACACATTTAAATTTCAAATTCTTATAAGAATTCCAAGAACTAATTTGTATTTAATAGTTTCATTTTGATGTTTTAATTTCTTTGTAAATAATATTTTTTTATCATATAAAAGGAAAGAAACTTGTAAATATATCATAACTCTAATAATTACACCAAAACCTAAAACTTAGGCAAGCTTGTCCCATTATCTCACTTGCCCTAGTGAGATTTAAGGAGTTTCTTAGGAGAAGCATAGAACCTCCTCTTAATGAAAAATATTTGGAGACCATACTAGGGAGTGGTTAGTTCCCTTGTTATCTTAAATCTATTTGAATTCTTGACTATCCAATCTACTGAAAAAACTAACCTTGGATTTTGTTTGCATGAGTCATACTAACATTTCCCATTCATTGCATGATTTCATCCTTCAAAATTTTGCTTCTAATGAAGGTGTGTTTAGAATTGGGCTATCATATCTCGAGATGTTCAAAACATAGTTACTGATCAAAAGAGAACTATTACCTCAAAAAGAGAACTGTAGCAGAAAGAACTCAAAAAACATGTAAAAACAACCCAAAAATGAAAAGTGTGTCTTCGAGAACACATTGTTTTTTTTTCAGGTCAAATTTCAGCATTTTTTAAAATATGCCAAAAACCAATTCTTTTCTTGAAAAAGGATTGAAAAAACAGCCTTAAAACAAAAAGTTTTTCCATCACCAATTTTTTGTGTGTCGAAAATAGCCTGAAAACGAAAAATGTTGATGTTGGAAAAACATAGTCAATTTTTTGTGTGCAAAAAACACCTTGAAAATGAAGTATGTTAATGTTGGAATAACGATTTTTTTTTTTGGGGGGGGGTAAATTGTTGGCAATTTTTAATAATGACATAAAAAATAAAATATCACGACTCTTAAAAACCTTAAAATTTCAACAATAAGCATGATATTAAAGATAAAATATCAAAATTCTTAAAATTCCAACAATTATTTCTTTTATTTTATCATTTTATTGTTTAATTGGTTTTTTTTTGTTAATTTTTATTTTTTTCTCTAAATTATGAGTTTTTTTGAATTTTTTCCATTTTTTTCTACTTTTTTTTTTTTTTTAATTTGTTTTAAATTTAATATATATATATATATATATATATATATATATATATATATATATATATATATATATATTCAAAGGCACGCCACTAATTCTATCCTAAATTACATTCTATCTAAAACCCCTTCTATTGATCATTTGAGTGAAGATTGGTCTATAATTGCATGGAAAATTTAAATTTTAGATGACCAATAAATCATAATAAATCAACGATGTGAATTTGAACACCAACACATAGATGGCTCTCGCCAATAGTCTTCGTATGAGTAGTAAATATTGATTGTCTATATGCATTAGAGGTGAGAGTTATGAATATACTCTTATTGAAAAAATTCAGAGACATAAGTCATCTTAAAATTTGAGGCTTCATGTTGATTTTTACAAAGTACAACTAGCCTTTATAGGACTAACTCTCCCACAATCTTCATAATCACTGGAAATCAATATATACCCTCATTTGAAACATATGGATCCATTGCCTCTAGGTCTTCTTTCTTAGGTTCATGATCAATTTCCACTCCATTAGTTTCTATTGGGTTGATTTATTCATCTTTCACTCTACATTAGTCAACTATTAATCATATGAAAATCATCTACAAATACGACTTGTTCTAATTCAAAAAAGAACTTAATTATACTCTTTGGCATGTGTAGTCTCCTTTAAACTTGGCTCCAACCAATGCACCTATTCCTAAATTTAAAAACCATTTACCTATGTTTTCGGCTGATGGAATTGTGATTATGAAAGAGCATTTAATCATATTCTTCAATTCTTGTGACAATATTTTGGAAAACGATAATGACACATGTAGGCCGTTATTTTTGAATTCCCTTTAGGGAAATTTTTTTTTTTGGTTTCTTTGAGTTTACCTCAAAAGCCTTTTCAACTTGGGAAGAGCTTCGTTATTGGTTCAAATATACATATCAGAAACCTAGAAACCCTATCAATCTCTTATCTCATTATAATAATGTCTCCTTTTCAAAAGGAGAAACCATTAAATAATTTAACATTTGTTTTACTAATATATATAATTCGATTCTTGAATTATTTTCCTTAGAATCATGCAACAATGATGCACTACCATAGTGTCTTTCCTCCACCCTATTATCAGTGATTGAAAGAATAAAATGCTACTAGCCTAGTTTTAGGTAGCAATGATGGACTAATTTTTTGCATTCCCTCTACCCTGTCGTCATTAGTTAGAAGAATACTATGCTACTAGCCTAGATTTTTCGCTCCAAATTCTCTTGGAGTATATGAAGTAGCCTCATAGGATTAGTGTCTCTTTATATGGTCAAATCAATCAATTTGATATGATATCCATCGTCCATTTCATGCAAGACGTGAGAAATAGATTAACTTCATGTGAAAGAAAGCTTCACATACAAATTCAACCATAACACTATACTTCAACTCATTTTCATTTTTCTTACCAATATTATCAACAAAAATATTTATTCTCTCTCCCATGGTGCAAATTATATGAAGAATACCACGATAAGAGAACTTGTTAAATTTGAATTAGCATGAGGGAAATAATCTTTGATAAAACATTGATCCCTATTATGGCGACCTTGGACTCAATTGATAGTGAAAAAGTGTTAGTTATTGAGATGAGAGGTTCCTTTAAATATCTTAATGTTAGAAATAAAGTTTCCAAACAACCTAAGAATCTAAGAGCTACAAACCCCTCCATCTCTCATCCCATTGTAAATGCTACCTCCACTTCTAGAAATTTACTTTACTCAACTCCTTCTTCATCTTTCATGCTACCCAAATTTAATATTCTCAAACAAATGACTGACATCAAATTTGATGCCTCCTTACTTGATATGGTTAAAATTCCTAAACAACAAAGGAAGCTAAACAATTTCCTTAAAGGTAAAATTCCTATACAAGTTACTTCCATAGAAATCCAAATTGAAGAAGAATATCATCAAGACAAAGTCCTCGACGTGCACAAATCTTAAAATTTTCTTAGAAATCCTTTTTTTTATATCTACATGAATCTCCATGAAAAAAAATTATATTTTTTGGTTGATTGAGGCTCTATACCTAACATAATTCCTAAGATTATAATGGAAGAATTGGGTTTGTAATGTTCTGAAGACACTCCAAGGAAAGTAGTTTCATTCAACAACTCCCTCCAAGAAACAATAAGTAAAATTAAGGATATCACACTAGTTATATATGTTCACCCTAAGATTAGGACTAATTGTGCCATGAAAGTCATGTACATGTCAATTTCTAATTATTCGATAATTATGGAAAGAGTTTGGAAAGTTGGAACAAGTTGTTACATTTCATTCGATGACACACTTATGACCTTACCTAAAAATGGAAAAAATGTTATCATTTATAGGGAATGTCATATTACGACATATATCGAAGGTTTACCTTAGCCATATGTTAACTATGTAGAATAAAACATTGGTGTACACTCCCTTTTTAGTGAATATGAAGTGCCTCCTATAAAAACCCTTCAAGAAGATCAAGCCCAACATTTACATTTTTATGGGGCCTCTTGTAATGAAGGTACTGATGCCAACATTTTCATATAATAACCTCTTACAGAAATGCACCAATATGCATTTAGAATTGAATTTTAATGAACTAATAACATTATATAATTTGAAGAATTTATTTTAGGTATAGAGAATACCTTATCTTTGGGTTGTAAGTATTTGATCACCTCGAGGGATTCAAAATTAATTGTTAATTTAATAAATAAAATATATTCTCCTAATAACAAACTAATTAAAATGTGTACTCAAATAGTTTGGGAAAATATATCCGAAGCTTTAGCCTTCAATAGTGATCATTTTTGAAGAGAACTTAATTTATATCATTTCAAAAGAGTTTTTCATTTCGATCATTTCAAAAGGGTTTTCATTAGTTCTAGAAGATTTGATATATCACTCAATTCAAATAATAAATCCCTCCACCCCCTAATTCAAAAATAAAATCCAGTATTTCACGGGAATGGAAAATTTTCTTCGCATTTTAATTAATGATTTTTCTAAAATTTATAATCCTATTAATAATTTACTAAATAAATATCATGTTTTTAAGTGGCATGATGTTGCACATAGAGCTTTCCTTTCTATAAAATAAGCAATTTTCTCTATACCGATACCTGTAAAGCCAAAATTTTCTAAAGAATTCTCTATCTACATAAATTCCACGAAGGAAGACATTTATGACATCCTTATGCAAAAAAAATGACCAAGGAATATAAAAATGAATTGCATTCATTAGTAAAATCCATTTAGACGATTAATTCAAATATTCTTTTATTGAGATGGCATGCAATTTATCTTGACCAATAAATTGAGAAATTTTTTCAATATTTTAGGCAAGAATATGAGCATGTGAGTCCCTTTACTTGTCATTAAATTTCTACTTTCACACTGGGGAAGCTTTCTCATTGTCTTGCCAAAATTCAAGAACATGATTTATACATTATCACTACCAAAACGATAAAGGGACATGACCTAGCGCTTAAATTTTATTACTATCATGAACCATATTTTCCATAGAATGATAGGAATAATTATCTCTATTTCTAATTTATGAACACAAATTGATGTCATAGATCACCCCTAGTACAAATACTAGATCTATTACTTGAAAAATAAAAATGTCTTGGTCATCTCGATTGAGCTCAACGAAGAATATTGTGTTTAGAATATTCTAAGTATATATTCCTGAGTAAAATGATTTTTCGAAGATATTTTAATGGATTATTACTATGTTATGCCAATTATGAATATGTTGATGGAATCTTAGCATCTTTTCATGGTTCCACTTGTGGAAGAATGCACTTAGGAGGTCATTTTCTGGCCAATTCTACAATGCATAAAATATTAAGATATGGCTATTATTGGCCATCAAAATTTTCATATTCATATAAATATGTATGGAATTACAAAGAATGTTAGCAATTTGTTGTTAAAGATAAATTTCACACCATTCCTTTGCAACCTATTATAGTTGAATTCATCAGACCAATCAATCCTCCCTAGTCTACCGGGAATATATTTATTCTCATTTAAATTGAATGATTTATAAAGTGCGCATAAGTTTTCCTATTAAATAATGCCTCACATCGAAAAGTGATTTAATTTATTGAAAATAAAATTATGTCATGATGATCCAGGATGGATCATGATTGAGTCTACTTGTATTTTTCTATGTAATGTTTGAAGACTAGGATGGTCATGAATATCAATAGTTCTCAACACGATCAGAAGTTTAAAATCTCAAATGGATATGAAATTAGTGCCAAGTTGAAGAGCTCATTGCGATGATTCCGGTGGTATATCTGATTCCAAAAATGGCCTCGGTATGAGGAAGAAAATTCATTTTGAATTTTTCCTGCAAACACGTAAAAATTCAAAGTCAAAAGGTCAACAATCAAGCTCACAATTCCACTGGTTAAAGCTCATGGTTCCATTGGTAAAAGTACATGGTTTCGTCGATCAAAGCTCATGGTTCCAATTAACACATGGCATTATCGGATTCCACCAAATGTCTCATTCTGGTTTGTCAAATTCTTGTGTTTATGATTGGTTGGATGATTTTTAATTTGACCAATAATGGAGCGCCACGTGGGCCAATGACTAGCTTCCATATGGCCTCCTCATGGCATACTAAAATTTGGTTATGAGCCTGTAGGGTCTCCGAGATGTTCGAATTGCAAACCTATGTATCAAAAACCGAGTGTTCCACCGCCACACCACTGCATGTTCCTTGTTAATATATTTTGTTTGAATGTTGGCAAGGGTTGGTGGAGCTCGCCAACCTGGCTGCCCCACAAAACCCCAGATTTTTCTATCGACACTCCAATATTTCTACCAAGTGGTTATCAATAGTGCTACAAACGTAGAAAACAACCAAGTTATTGGAGTATGTTGAAACGGATAAAAAAAACCTTTGGTTATATTATCGCGCTATAAAATAATGCCTTCACATCTGGAAAATGTTTTACCAACCTCCATAGTTGGTGGGGAGTCTCCAGAGGTTTGTTACACAATCCAATAGTAATGTGCCATGGGATTATGGTTTCAAAATCGTAGGATTTTGATATATACTGAATGAGGAAATGATATATTCAAAGCCTTTACATTATAGTTATAATTACCGTCACTTCCATAGGGTCCTAAGTTACACCATAAGGAAACTAGATTACACGAGTCGATATGTGAACACCAATATAATAATACCACAGGAGTGGTACGTCAACATGGTAAGTTATGTCACTTTTGGTCCAACCCACAGTGGGGTCAAGTTATGTTATGACACAGGTTACAATGCGGGAGTCCAATGCCTAAAATATATTATCGTTTCAACCATATGGTATATTTAAAATTGGGTTATGGTACGTGGATATCATTTATCCACTGATTTTATGTTATATGGCAAGAAAAATGTTTATAAATATATCAACGTCATATATGAATATGCAGCATGGGGTTTATGGTTGTTATACCATACGGTTTCACCAAAAACAAGGCCACAGAATATAAAAAATAATTTATATTAAAACGTTTGTGTGGGATATATCCTCTACTTTCTATATGGTTTTAACCATATGTTAAATTAAGGACGAGGGTATATAAATACAACAATCCCATTCTCTGTATTTAAATATTGTTGTAATGTATCATAACAAATTACTAATATGGAAAATTTGTTACACCAAACTCTAATGTTAGAGTTTCAAATAATTAGTACACTATTCGATGAGTATTATAAAAGGAATTACCAATGAACTAGAAGGGAAGGGAGTTGTGAGGATAGTAGCTCGAAGGTGGTGGTGTTATGAGATATGTTATGAGATCAATATGTAATTGGAGTTCTGAGGTCTTTCAGATACCAAATTGAGTGTTTGAAGAATCTAAATAGGGGTTTTGGTGTGCTCTGGACACACTGGTAGAGTCTGTTTAGCAATAGCAGCAGTCAATACTTACAAAATTAAGCTC
Organism: Pinus albicaulis; assembly: GCA_034641835.2. Taxonomy (NCBI): domain Eukaryota; kingdom Viridiplantae; phylum Streptophyta; class Pinopsida; order Pinales; family Pinaceae; genus Pinus; species Pinus albicaulis. The sequence continues at coordinate 190,043 of JAXQQM020071599.1, read as the reverse complement.
ATGGAAATTTTTCTCTCAAATTCAAGTGGAGCTAAGTAGTTGAATTGTGTACTTGCTGATGCATGATTGCTCATTTTTAGTTGAGGTCTAGAGTCCTTGTAGGAGACTCTTACTATTGTTGTAGTTGACATGGTGATTGTAGGTTGTCATGTTATATTATGAGAGTTCTCTGTAGGAGAACATTTCCTTAAATGAGAAATAGCCACATTGTAATAAACATATTTATGTACCTCATTTTAACACTAAAATATGAGTGACCTAGAATTTTGAGCAGGGCCCGAAGGCGTAGCCCAGGAGGGGTGAAATCCTTCATAAAAATTTGTTTTTTCTCATATTGATGGATACATGATTGATATGTGTTATGTTTATTTTAATTAACTTTCACATTAGAACTAATTCATGCTTGAATGGGAACACCAAACAAACAAGTTGTTTTAAAGAATCGTTTTCAAGCTTGAAAAGTGTGAGAGAACGATCCTTCATTTTTGGATCATTTTTGGTATAAGAGAAGATTTTGGCCACATTGAAAAGATGGGTAAAAGAACGAAGAAAATTTGGTTGCAAGAATTGGAAGAGTTCAATAAAAATATCAGTAGGATAACACTGCATTGCGACACATGGTGAAAGAATTGCAAGAAGAGAAATAAATATTGTAAGCAAATATTGAAGCCTTGAGGAAAAATGAAAAGAGGGGCAGTCCTTCAATTCAAAGTGCATCCAATATAGGAGGAAATGAAGTATCTCTACTTCATCAAGAAGATAAATAAATTTCATCTCTATTTACCACTCCAAATGCACAGTCGATGGAAGAAGCCATCAGTACTATTCCTCACTTTTAGAGGAATTTCCATATGTGCCAGCATCTCTAGGGAATGGTTCAGAATCAGAGAAGGAAGAGGCTTCAAGTGATCATTATATTGGAATTTTCGAGAAACATACCAAAGGAATTGGAATGAAGTTGATGAAAAAATGGGATATTAGCAAGGAAAAGGCCTCGACAAGCATAGCCAAGGTAGAATCGAGCCAATATCAGTTCAGGAAAGACCCCAATACGAAGGATTTATATTTTACCAATGAAGATGTCACTATTGTGGAAAGAAGGGTCACATAGAAAATCGATGTTGGTCCTTACATCTTGGACAAATGTTGAAAAAGCTACAAGATCGTAAAGGTGAGAAAAATATTCAATCTAGTAGAGACTAATAAGGTGAATCTTTTAATAAAAAATTTATTATGAAGATTGTTAAACAAACATATCCATGTATTTTCTATGGAAGTAATAAACATTGTGTAGTTGAATCAACTAGAAGCACAAGTTTTACAGAAATAATTTACATGCTACAAGGAGTAATCCATGGAAGGAGGATGCAATAGTGCAGGTAAAGAAAAGTCTAGGAAAGATTTTTTTACTAGAAGGAAATAAATCTACACCGTCAAAATAGAGCTCAGAGAAATCGAGCAAAAAGACGATTGTTGCAGAGTTAGGAGAAATAGTTTTTCCACATTACAAGTTGAGATGGCATTCAAAGAGCACATGCCTGATGCTAAAACATGATTTGACACCATCACAATCAGGAAAAGGAGAAGAAAAGCAAACTAGATAGGAAAAATGTAAGTCTCTAGAAAAGTCTCCTACTTGGAACTAGGAAGATTTCATGCCTTATGTGTAATTGTGTTTTTATGAATTGTCGTCATATCAGCAGGTCCAGTTGAGTCTATAATAGGATTTATATGGTTTTTATATTGATGCTTGAATGTCAAAAATTCATGATTTTAATAACTTTTGGACGTCCAAAAGTCCTTTTGTTGGGAGTTATGATCCATGATGGATCTTGATTGAGTATAGTCGTATTTTTATATGTAATGTTTGAATACCAGGATGATCATGAATAGAAATAGTCCTCGACATGCTTAGAATTTTATAGTCTCAAATGGGCCTGAAATTAGTGCCAAGTTGAAGAGCTCGTCGCGCTGCTTATAGTGATATATGCGTTCTTGAAAATTGCTTGCGTATGAGGAAGAAAATGCATTTTGAAGTTTTCCTCCAAAGAGGTAAAAAATCAAATTCAAAAGGTCAGCAGTCAAGATCATGACTTCGTTGGTCAAATTTGATGGTTTCGTTGGTCAAAGTTGATGGTTTTGCCGGTCAAAGCTCATGGTTCCAATTGACACATGGCGCAGTCAGATTCTTCCAAATCTCTCCTTCTGGTTTGTCGAATTTTGGTGTTTATGATTAGTTGATTGATTTTTAATTTGACAAATAATGGAGTGTCACGTGGTCCAATTAGAACGATGAGATTTGATTGATGGAACCATGAACTCTGACCAACAAAACCATGAGATTTGAACAATAGAGGCATGAGCTTTATTTTTGACCCTTTAACTTTTATTTTTTACCTCTTTTGAGGAAAACTTCAAAACAAATTTTCTTCCTCATACGGAGGCCATTTTTGAAACCAGATATACCATCAGAATCAATGCGATGAGATCTTCGCCTTGGTGCTAAATTCATATGCAACTGATACTGCAAAATTTTGAGCATGTCAAGAACTGTTGCTATTCATTACCATCTTGGTCTTCAAATATTACGTAGAAAAATACAAATAGACTCAATCAAGATCCATCCTGGATGATAGCTCCCAACAAAAGGAACTTTTTACCTCCAAATGTTTATTACAATCATGAATTTAATACATTCAAGCATCAATATAAAAACATTATAGATCATATTACAAAATCTACTAGACCTACTGATGCGATGGAAATTCATAGACACACAATTACACACAAGGCATAAAATCTGCCCAATTCCAAGTAGGAGACTTTTATGGAGACTTACATTCTTCATCTCCAATTTGATTTTCTTCTCCTTGTCCTAATTGTGGTGGTGTCGACTCACATGGTATCATCAGACATGTTCTCTTTTAATTTCCTCTCAACTTACATTGTGGACAAACTCTTTCTCTTGAGTCTCCAATGATCGTATTCTAGCTCGATTTCTCTTATCTATGTTTTGACGGTGTTGAGTCCTTTCCTTCCTGTACAAAATGATTTCCTAAACTTTTCTTTACTTGTAATGTTTCAATGTCCATCCATGGATTGCTCCTTGTAGCATGCACCTTATTGTTGTAAACCTTTTTCTTCCATCATTCAGCTACACAATGGTTGTTACTTACACAAAAGTTCATGGATGTGTTATTTTAACAATCTTCATAATAAAACATTGATTAAAATATTCACCTTCCAAATCACTACTAGAATCACTCGTCTGCTTACCTTTAAAATCATGTATCTTTTTCGGCACTTCTCCAGGATGTTAGGACCAACACTGATCTATTATGTGACCCTTTTTTTTTAAAACAGTCGAATGTTGATTGGTCAAATTCTAGTCCTTCGTATTGGGGTCTTTCCTGAACTGATATTGACAAGGGTTTTCCTTGGAAATTCTTGTCGAGGCCTTTACCTTGTTGATATCCCATTTTGTTCATCAACTTCATAACAATTCCTTTGGTATGTTTCTCTATTAAAGTTGGAATCTCATGATCTCTTGAAGCCTCTTCCTTCTTCAATTCTGAATCATTCCATGGAGATGTTGGCACATATGGAAATTCCTTTGGAGGTGAGGAAAAATTACCAATGGATTCTTCCACCGATTCTTCTTTTGGAGTGGTAGATGTAGATGAACTTTATTCATTTTCCTAATGAAGTGGAGATACTTAATTGCCTCCTATAGTTGATGGAATTCAAATTGAAGGATTGACACTCTTTCATTTTTTCTGCAAGGCTTCGATCTTCACTTGGATTCTTTGTTTCTCTTCTTATAATGTTTGTACAATGTGTCGCAATACAACATTATTCTGCTAATATTTCTGATTGAATTCCTTAAATTCTTGAAACCAAATTTTCTTCGTGATTTTATCCATCTTTTCAGTGTGGTCAGAATCTTCTCTGATACCAAAAATGATCTGAAAATGGAGGATCATTCTCTAACACTTTGCAAGATTGAAAATGGGTCTTTAAAACAATTTATTGGTTTGATGTTCCCTTAAAGCTTTAATTAGTGCTCATGTGAAAGTTAATTAAAATAAACATAACACCTATCTATCATGTAGACATCAAGAAGTTAAAAAATAAATTTTGATGAAGAATTTCCCCCTTCTTGGGTTGCGTCGCCAAGCCCTGCTTAAAACACTAGGCCACTCATATTTTAGTGTTAAAAATGAGGTACATAAATATGAAGATCACAATTTCGTTATTTCCCCTTCAATGAAATGTTCTCCTATAGAGAACTCTCACAAAATAACATGACAACCTACAATAACCATGTAAAATACACCAATACAAAGAGTCTCTTGCAAGGACTCTAGATCTCAATTGAATATTAGAAATCATTCATCAACAAGTACATAATTCGACTACTTGTCTCCACTTAAATTCTAGAGACAAATGTTTATGAACTAAATTCTACAAGTATCGACTCCTGCTATTTCCCATTGAATTCTGCTAGTGTGTTTGCAGTGCACCAAAACCATTGTTTCAGTTCTTCAAATGCTCAATTTGGTCTCATGTAAATTGGAACCATGAGCTTTGACCAAAAGAACCATGAGCTTTGACCAGCAGAACCATGAGCTTTGACCAGCAAAACCATGAGCTTGATTGTTGACCTTTTGACTTTGATTTTTTCCTTGTTTGGAGGAAAACTTCAAAACACATTTTCTTCCTCATACAGAGGCCATTTTTGAAACCGGGTATACCACCAGAATTAGCACGATGAGCTCTTCGGCTTGGCTCTAATTTCATATGCATATGAGACTGTAAAATTATGAGCATGTCAAGAATCGTTTCCATTCAATTTCATCCTGGTATTCAAACATTACATATAAAAATACAAGTAGACTCAATCAAGATTCATCCTATATCACTTGATTTGATATCCTTCTTGATCGTATTGCAAATAATGGTCCAACATTTATTTTTACATAGTTCACCGAGTTTTGTGACAAATACAAGATTAAGAATTCCACCTCCTCTACCTATTACCCCTAAGGCAATGGGATGGTCCAATATAAAATAAGAATCTAGTTGAAATCCTGAAAAATATCATAAATTTTAAGCCTCACAATTGGCACAATCTATAAAAGTACACCTTATGGGATTATTGCATAATCATGAAATTGAGTACTAATGTTTATTTCTAAATTGTATATGGATAAGAGGAAATTATGCCTATTGAAATTTAACTGACTTCACTACATCTTTCCATGCAAGTTGAGGAGCTTAAATCTACTAACATTCCTCAAGAAATCTTATCCCTATTGGCTTTATAAGAACAAAACAATAGCTCTCTTGATAATCTTAAACACAAAATGTAGATAGTAAAAAAGTGTTTTGATAAGAAATCCAAATATGTCGATTTCACTATTGATCAAAAAGTATTATTATGGTACTATACACATGCAGAAAAGGGAAAGCATCGCAACTTTAAAAAAATAGTCGTTGGGCCTAATATACATCTTTTGAAAGATGAAATTGACCATATCATGCCATACACTATAAATGGCTCTCACTTTAATCCATACATAGATATAACACAATAATAATTCATCTAATCACTATTTATTCTTGTAAATAAGTCTTTTTCAGCTTTCTAATAGTTAATTTTACTGATTCTATTTCTTATTGTTTTTCCTTCTTAGTCTATTTTAGTCATCTACAATTCTTTTCTCATTTTTATTCTGCAACCTTTGACCAATTTTGGTCTTCTTTTTATGTTAGTTTGTTTAAGTCTTTATGTTTTACTTTTTAGAGAATTATTTACTAACCATTTTATTTTCACAAAATATAATATAAATTATTTTGAGTACAGCTAGAAAGTGCTTTTAATATGATGGAAACACATTCTCTTATATAATGTGTCCTCAGCTTCATTTATCTAAAAATATTAATATGCTAACATCTTTAACCTATCGCCAACAACATATTTAATACAATTATAGGGAACCTTCCTTTTATTCAAGAGTTGGATTATAAATATTCTTTATGTGACTTTATCATTACTTCTGATAAACTAGCTTAGGTGTTTTCTGCTTCATCCCACTTTTGACATCCCTTGCTTCCTGTCCTCCAATGACAAGTCACATCTTAATAATTTGCAGTCCAAGTTATTAATATTGTATTACCTGATATTTTTGAGTATTAATTTTCATTACACAAACCAACATGTGGAGTTGCAAATGTTTACGTGTGTTGATAAAAAAAATTTGAAAACCATTATGAGTGTCTTCCCCATTCCCTTAAAAATCAAATTAGATTCAAATTTCAAAGAAATAAATATAATGAAAATTGTGACTAGTCGGTGGGACCCTACGTGAATCAAATTCTCTACCATGTACAATGATATATGAGCAATGCATGCGTCATATTTTTTTTGGATAAAGGCAAAGTTACAGAAATGAGCACAACAAATGAAGGGAAACCTGAGAATATATATATATCTGTGTGTGTGTGTGTGTGTGTGTTTAAAGCATACAAAGGAATTTGGCTTTGATCTCATACCTTGAATATTTTGTAATGTTGAAAATACAAGAAGACATCATAATGCCCTACCCATAAGGTCCTTCCCAACAAACGATATAGAATACATATTTATATGGTGAAAAAATGTGTTATTGTAGTTGAAATTTTGCACCTTTATAAATCTTCTTTATATGTATATGAGTGATGGAATCCTTGTATACAACATATGATGAATTTTTTTTTACATGGTACACTTGTATTAAGGTCAAGGTTATTTATTATAACACCATGTTGTTAGATATGGTTTGCACTCCATGTGATAGATGACATCAAGTATGTAGCACAACAAATTTTTAAATTAAATGTTCATGCTTTGGTGGAAATATTTAGTGCCTTTGGTTATGAGGTTGAGGTCACTTTCTTTTATGTTGTTGAAGCATTTCATAAAGTTTGTATTATACATGGTATATATCGCAATGTATGATTGAAAGTGTCATAGGGTACATGCTTAAATGAAATTTTGAAATTTTAGAAGGTAACAAATTTTTCCTATACTCAGAACCTTTCATGTGAAGTGATAATTTGACATTTATTATTCCTTGGTGATAAGTTTGGCCATCAACCAGTAATGTAATATTTCAAACACATTTGATTTTTTCCATTCCACCATTTCTAGCTAGGATTTTCATTGAATAAAATAAATATGGGCATAACAACCTGTCTTACATGTGCTATGTCATTTGAATTCCATTCTCACCATTCAATATTTCCATTTAATGGTGTATATGGCCGCTCTTCCTTTTGACGGTGCAATACAACACTCATTTAAAAACCATTCTAAAAAAATGTTGAACTCATTATCTCTTTTCTTAAACATTTTTGTTGTGGTTCATTTCTACTTATAATGTCTAGAGGTTGATTTTGACTTGGAAACTAATGTGTTTTGTATCTTTTGACTCTTCTTGTGACTCATTTCTCTAACTTTTAAATCCTTAAAATTGCATTCACTCTGCCATTTACTCTTCACTATTTCTTTATCTTCATTCATGTCATGCCATATCTACTTTGCCTGCAGACTTCCATGTTATTAGTGATGCTTGTTTTTCTTTGGCCTCGTTTTCTCCCACTCAAATTTCTTGAAACTATCTCCAAAGGCCCAAGGAGAAGGGAAAACCTTGAATTATAGAGAAATTATTCTTGTGCATGGTAAATTAATATGGTATGTTTGAAGGAAAATAAATTTATGCAGTTGTTAATCGTTTAAATACATCCAGTTTTGAATCCTTGAACTCACTTTTCCTTATGTTGATTGTTGATTTCTTGATTGTGTCTTATAGTTCCTCTAAAATCATCCTTATATGAAGTAAAAATTACACTCTGTTGATTTAAGAATATCTCAAATCTCGTAAAGTCTATTTCTATACCATTTTATTTTTCTACGTATGGTTGCATGAAGGTGATTTTATGTGCATGCAAAAGATAATTTGTCTATGAGGTATTTATATGTTTTATCTTTCCTTGCAATTATCTCTCCTTAGTACATTAAAGCCTTTAGTGTGAGCCCTTGAGGCCTAGACCTTAGGCAGAAAATCACTCTTCATTTTGTTTTGATTTTTGAATTGGTATCTATTTTCTCCACAATTTTCAATCCATGATAGTATTGAGCATTTTATCGAGTCACATAATTATTAAATTTTCTTTATATGTTTTTTCCCTAAAAAAAAATAGCTTCTCTGTGAGTTTTTTTCTTCTTATATCCAAAGTCTCGAACCCTAACACATTTTAGATGTTCTCACCTTTTAGAAACCACTCAAAATAAAAAATTCACGTGATTCTATGGTATAGCAAGGCATAAGCCCTCTTGGCCTTGTCAAAATCATTCCAAAATATTTTTCTGATTATCATATTAATTCATAGTTTAATGGTCTTCTTAATGATGGTTAATTGAATTAACCTTAATGCATCATTTATGAAACCCTACAATGCAAGTAGTTATTTTTTTCCTTTTGTATGAATTGCATGTGGAATGGGAGCCCTTGAGACCCTACGGTCTTGGGCACAAAACCATTTCAACACTAATATGGCAGAAGAAAGACAAAATTTCATTAATTTCTAATATGCAGAGCTTATTGATTATATTTATTTTATTTGTATCTATGTGTCACATCCTTATCCATTCAATAATAATAATAATAAATGGGAAAGTAGAATTTTATTGTTTTAAATCTTCCATAGGCCAAATGATTCAATCTAAGTAAAGCCATTTAAATTGATGACTCTACTAAAATTCGACCCTTGGTCAAGGAATTTCATCTCAGAAATATTGAAAATTAAAATATTTCTCCTCTCGGTGCAGAATGATTGATTCTCTAAAGTTTCAATAAATGTAATTTTTATTATTTTACATCTTTGTTCACCCAACACACAAAGTATTCACGTTCTATTCTTTTATCCACTAACATGATTCTTCAGGTCCACTTCTAACAAAAATATACCAAACTCTCATACTCTTGTTTAAGGGTTTCATGGTCTCAATTTTCATCACTTGAACGAATATGTCAATTCTTAATTTAACGTATGTGTGCCTGGAAATTGTGAAATAAATCCAAAATAATTGTGGCATAAATAATTTTATTCTCTCTATGATGATATTATGCATAGTTTTTGTTTCAAATGAATTATGTTAACACATCAAGAAATCACTCCTTTCCTTGCAATTATTTTCCTAGTCATATGTTAATTTAAATACTTATGTAATAGTAAATTATTTGATATTGGAACGTCTTACTTCATCATGATCTCCAAGTAAATTAATGTTTATTCTATAGTATGAGTTTTTATAATAGAAATAGAAGCAGAGGAAGAAATAACAAATATAGAAAATTGAAAATAAGGTGAGAAAGAAGGCCTAGGGTTTCTATTCATTTTGATGGATATTTAGAGGAACAAAGGAAGTTTCTCCAAACTAGCATAGTAAACCTAACGAGCTAACCCATTGCTTAGCCTATTGTATGGACTCCCCAACCTTCTATATATAATAGACAATTATTGACATCGTAGTACTACCCCATATTTCTTCTCCATTGCAATTCATGCTAATAACAACTCCAAAAATGTCATCCAGGAACATATGTTACATTTTTTCCGAGGTTGGTCAATAGTTTAATTGCTGCCTCCTACCTCTCCCAAGGAAAATGTGTCACGTCATCCACAATCTAATACCTCACATGTTGTGCCCACTATACAAGAAGCACCTCAACCTTTTAACCTTTCCAATCAACCTCCTCCATCCACTCAAATTTTTAGACATACCACTAACAAAGTTACCAAATTAATGAGAACTATAACCTCAAAATGAGAACTATAGACAAAAAACCCCCCCAAAACATGAAAAAGAGCCTGAAAATGAAAAGTTTTGATGTTGTAACAACAACTTTTTTTTCGAGGTAAAATTTCAACATTCAAAAAAATGCTAGTAAAAACCAATTTTTTTCCCAAAAGGCACGAAAAAACGCCTTGAAACAAAAAGTGTTGATTTATTTCATTTTATATTTATTTTTTAAAATTTTTGAAAATAAGTTTTTTTTTTTTGTGTTTTAATATATATGTGTGTGTGTGTGTGGCCACACACAGTAAAAGTATTATTTTTCCCTTTTTTAAATAATATATGTGAACTAAAATTAGTATATGTCATTGCTAATTTGTGTGTTTAATGGTCATTTTATTATTTTAATTGTTTTTTTAGTTTTAAATTAATTTTGTTTGTCTGGCTTTTTTCTTTCAATTTTTCTAAGCAATTTATTTTTGTCTTGTTATTTTGACTATTTTGGTTAAAGTTGTTTTTTTATTTTTTTTAATATATATTTTTTATTTTTTTTAATTTTGTTGTTTTTACTTAAAATCTTATGTGAATCATTGTTTTTGGAAGAAAACATAAAATATTGTCATTTACAGACATAAAATTCATTAAATTTGTTATTTTTTCAAAATTTTCTCTTTTATGTTTTCCATAAGAATCCTTTAATATTTCATTTTATGGAAAAAGTATCTTACCTTTTAAATTACATCTATATGAAAAATGTGTATTTTTTTGTTAATTTTTCAAAATTGTGACTTTTTTCAGAATTATTTTAAGTCTATTGACGTATCAATTAATGATATATAAATCTATAAAAATTCCTAGCTTCAAAATATTTATATTATTACTTTCTTTAGTTTTGCAAAAAAAATTGAAAATTTTATTATAACAAAACACTTCAAAGAGAAACAGAAAAACAAAAATTGAAAAACACTTAAAATATAGACATGTCATAAATAAAGAAAGAAAAAGAAGAAGACAACTTGAAAAATGGTTAAATAGTCAACATTTAAAAAAAATGTGCATACTTAAGACATACAAATATTTAAAATGTCGAAAATATGTCTCTAAAAAAAAAGGTTAATGTTTGATCAATGCTTTTCAAATTCCATAGGAAAATATCCAACATTTAAAAAAAAATTTCCATAATATATCAGAAAATTTAAAGCGTCAAAAATAAGTCCAAGAAAAAAGGGGTCGATGTTGCATCAACACTTTTCAAAATTGGCATGAAAATCAGCAACACTTAAAAAGAATGTTGGTACTTAATACATAAGAAAAATTAAAATGTTAAAACTATGATAAAAAAAATGTGTTTTATGAATCAACACTATTAATAATCGAATGATTTTTTGCAGCCTCTAAAAAAGTGAAAACTCGGTATCATTCCCATTAAATTGGTAAATTTGTTCACTGTCCTTTCTCAACCCATTTATCCATCCTCCAAGCATGCTACCATGCTACCATGCCACCTTAAACTGTTATCAACAATGCACGAGAAATTGTTCAAGTCACTAAGTCTGATTCCTCTTACAATTATTCTCACTCTATAACATCCATCCTTTCTGGCAAGAGTAGCAAGTTGAATGCATCCTCTCACAGATTAGAATGGTAATGTGTATATGTTTTCTGATTGAGTTTGTATATGAATAGCGTATATTTATTTTATTTTATTCTTTGGCTTACATGATCAACACTAGTTTACTTATATTGATGGCAATGTTATATGTTTATATTGATGGTTTGTCAAAATTTATTTATGGATGACATTTTTAGGGTTTTATGTTATAATTTCTATTTATTCTATTAAGGATGCATGTATATTTTTTAAGATGTATTGATTGTCATGATTATAAAAGATGGAGATACACCCAGTATTATGCAGATACAGGGTAATTTTACATTTACACATAATGGTGGTTGTTGTAGCATGTATATGCATTTATGATCATCATTGTTTTTTGTTTATGGAGGCATCGAGGCATGGGAACCATGTTTGGTGATGCATACATTGTGACAATTTTGGTTAATCTACTTTTTGTGTTAAATCACAAATGTGATTTACAACGATTTTTTTATTTATGATTAAAAGTCAAATTAAATTACTTATATTATGGGATATGGGGTCCCACCTACTAGGAAATTTCAAGATAAGAATTTATAAACTTGATTCTTTTAAATTTTCCCTTTATAACCCCCACTTTTGACTTCTAATCAAAACTTTATTAGATAATATACCATAATTAATTATCCAAGTTTTTCAACTCCCTAACCACTTTGATTAGGCATACAAGAGAGAGGGGGTATGAAGGAAGAGAGATAATACTCCAATGATATGTATGCACTAAGTTTAATATGTCATTCATTCGTCTAGATTTTGATATTCTATGAGTTATGAGAAGCTAAAAAAAAAGTGGCAAAAAATATTTTTTAAATGGGATATACTCTGAAATGAAAAAATCCACTCATCCTTTGGACACATTATTTTAGGTAACCTGATTTTTTGTTATTTTATTTATTGTTTGAATGTCTCAGATTTATTTAACTAGTGCTAACAACCATTAATTTTGTAGAGAAAAATGTTTTCTATAATTATATCAGAACATATGAATGTGTTTTTATAGGTTGTATCATCATTTAATTTTCATTCCTAGACTTATATATATGATTTTTTACATTGTATAGGTTTAGAATATGATTTGGTCAATGATTCTTCACATGAATCTACCTTTTTTATTCTATGGCACTACTTTTTATTAATAAAAATAACATTTTGTCTCTATACTTTCTATACACAATTCTTTCAAATTGTTAAAACTTGACAGGTCACGGATGAATTTATCCTAGAAGAAATCATACATTTTAGTTATATTTGAACCACCTATCATAAAATTTCATTTCTAACAATTCTAATATGACTTTACAAAAATAGCAACTCACATTTCAATTTGGATGTAACTTTCCAAAAATATGAAGTCATGCCTAAATGATCAAGGATGAGCTCGGCATATGGAATCGAATTTAAAATCAAATAAGTCATCATTATAAAATTAAATAATTAATATTTTGATCCTTACTAGTATTATTATTATTATTATTATTTATAAAATAGTCTAAAGTCATTCACCTTTAATGGATTAATAAAAACAAATTCTCTCATGAAATAAGTAAATAAAACTCACTCTCTTACTTGAAAAATGGAAACTCTCTCAAGGAATAAAATAGTAACTCCACACTTCAGAAAATGTAACTCTCCCTCACTAATTCAATCAATGGAAAAATTGTAACTCCTCCTTAGTAAATTCACGTGTAACTCCATCATTCAATAAAATTTGTAACTCTAACCAAATATTCTCTCATGTCTAAGTCTAACTCTCTCTCTCCCTAATTCGAATTGTAACTCTTCAAGACAAGTGTACATTTCTCTCTATTCTTGAGATGATTTACACTTATCTTCAAGTAAATCCTCCCTCGTGGACTTCAATTATCCTATTATTTTTCTCAAGGAATGAATTTATTTTTCTCAGGGAATGAATTCATTTTATAACTCCTCTCCTTTCTCATATATTTAAGCAAGAGAAAGTGACAGTTGAGAGTAACATGTTCATTTTGAATAATAAGAGCTAGAGTTGAGTGTGTGCAAGAGAAGTGTGAGAGCAAGTGAAGAGTAAGAGCAAGGGAAGAGTTGGAGTAAGTATGTAGGACAAGATCTAATCAAGAGGAGGAGATTTTCAAGCAAAGATAAATAACACTTCAGATGCAAGTTGATCAAACATTAGTGACTTTATTCATTTTCATTATCTGTGTGTGTGTGTGTGTGTGTGTACTTTGCTGAACAATTGAATAAATCTAATAGAGCAAGAATCATTTGGGTTTTCCCCTTCTGGCTTTTTCCCCTAGTCATTAGACCTAACTCTCAGTGTCTCTTATTTTTTATTGTTTTTCTTTGCATGATCATTAAGTTTATCTTATATCCACAATTATTGATCTGAAAATATATGAAGAAGAGATATGCATTCGATTTACTTGTAACAACATAGTACATTCAATGTTCTACAAAGTACATGTAACTTTTAGCAAAGTAAATTAAATTTTCTCAAAAATGCATTCAACTTTCTGCAAAGTACATTAAGTTCCATTCATTTTTATGCAAAGTACATTTAATTTTCTACATGTACATTGAGTTTTCTACATATAAATTTCACATTTGTACAAAGAATTTTTTAATTTCTACATAGAAATTTCAGATTCTAACATGGTGTCGGAGCCTTGGTGAAGAAAAGTCCAAGGAGATCAGAGATAACCTCAAGATACCCCACATATTGCCAAATTTTTATGATTAATATGACTTCGTCCTACTTCAATATAAAGGATAAGTTAAATGATGCTTCAAACTTTAGTCCATGGAAAGCGAGAGTAGATATTACTCTTGAAGAACATGTAGTTCCGGAGTATGTTGAAGACACAATAGATGATCCAATAGAGAATGTAAGTGCTACTTTCAAATACAAATATAAAAAGGGTGAAATCAAAGCTAGAAAAGTTATCCTTGATTCTCTTAGTCATCATCTCATTAATTGTGTTTATAGTTTGAAGAAAGATAAAGAAATGTATGACAACTTAATTCACATGTTTGAAATGTGTAACTTGAGCCATATTATTGCCTTAAAGAATCAGTTGAAGGACATGAAGATGAAAAGAGGAGAGACGATTCAAGCATACTTCCCAAGAATGACTAAAATATAGAATCAATTGTCAACAGTTGGTGAAGTTGTACTTGAAAAAGGAAATGGTGGTGATTGCACTTGAAGACATTTCTCTAATTTGGGAGACTTTTATCACCACCATCATCAACAACAACATCATTACTAGATTTGATGACCTCCTGGGAAAGGGTATCCAAGAGGAGGCCAAAATAATCTCCAGAGAGAGAATTTCACATCATGAAGAAAGAAAACCTATTGCATTTTCAACCTATGACAAGAGAAATAAAGGTAATACATTAAATCTAATTTCAAATTAAATAAAGGGTATCTATACATGCCAAAAGTTATATGCTTTAACTGTAAAAAACATGGTCATTTTTTTCTTGACTATAAAGAAAGAAGATGAGATCCTAGATTAAAAAAAAATATATGATTATAGAAAAGAATCGTCTAAAAATAAAAGAAAAGGGCATCTTAAGAAAATAAGAAATCCAAGTTATAGAGATAATGCAGTGGAAACTGAATCAAAATATTTTATTGTTTCCGCTCTTTCTTGTTCTTCTTCTACAAATTCATTTGATAGTTGGTTAGTTGAGAGTGGTTCTTGTTGAGTAAAATTATACACTTATAATTTTTCAATCATTAAATTTCAACCGAGGGTAGGTAAGCTTGTGAGATACTATGGAAAATATATGCAGGCTTATTACTGCAAGTGTTTATAAATTAATTAGTCATATACACACAAACTAATGCCTCTTTCATGCATTAATACTCTAGCAGCAAAGGCTATGGAGTGGAATATAACATACCTCTAAAACTATAAATATTGTTGATATTTACCATGAAAAGATAAAAGATCAAATTACAACCATTAGGAAACTAACTTAGACAATCGGAAATCCAAGGTTTGATAAAATTAAAACATTAACATAAGAAAATTAATCATTTAATCAATTAACGATATGTTGCTGAGACTTTAGAAAGAATGCATTAGCTATGTAAAATAATTGTTGTTGCATAAAAATAATTAAAAACACACACACTATGTTGCAGGAGTTGTGAGTGAAGGGGGCCCTCCCTCACTCACAACCCCTCAAAACTCGAAGAGGTTTCTCAGCAAAGTAGAAAAAACATAAGATTTGTATTAATATGAAAGTATGAAGCCAATTAAAATATGATATATTTATTATCAATCGAAATCCCAACCCAAAAACCCTTTACATTATGAAATACATCTCCTTCTATACAATCTTTAAAGCCCATATTTGGCTCGAATGACTAATCTAAGCTATCAGCCAACAATACAAGTATAGACTATCAAATTTAGCTTATGTCGAGTCTAATCCATGACTGAAAGCATGGATTAAATGATTTTTGTTACATCGTTGAAGCTATAGGAAATCTAGTTACGAGAAGAAATATGTAAGTTCGGTTTTTTTCAAAAGGAGGCTTGAAGCCGCCAATAGGATAGGCTTCATGTGCAACGAATTCCCCACAAAACCCATGTACTTGTTGGATCTGGAAATAAATAGAACATATTCAATCGTTGATGTCGCTATAGGAAATCAATGGTTGTAAGAAATCAAGGCTTCTGCGGGAAATCTCAAACCAATGCAGGAAATCTAGAACAGCTGCAGGAAATTCAGAATGACTGCAGGAAATATGGTTGCACAAGTTGTTTTCAATATTTTGTGGAGCTTCCCCGAATCAAATCAAATATTCACATAAGTTCTAGATCAGTGGGAGTGATAATTCAGTAAAGATACAACTAGATCAAAGAATACTTTAAGTCTAAGGAAAATTGACACTTATTATGTTAATTTGACATACCTTACGCTTATAGTACCCTTTTAGCCAAAACTAGACAATATAGCCGAACTAAGAATAATTAAGGGAGGAAGGAGTTCAAAAATAGGAGAGGTAAGGCTTAGGAAGGGTGTGAAGAATGGGGAAAATGGAGACCTAACATCTCCCTCACACCAAAAATCCTGCATGTACCTATGCAAGTAAAACTATATCAACCTTCAAAACAGAGAATCAGTCGTTGACTTGGGCTGCAACTACTACAACCAGATGATCCTGTTGGAAATACTGAGGGGAGGGGGGTGAATTAGTATTCCTTTCAATTAGAGCATTAGTTAATCTTCAATTATTATTAGTTTTTGTACAATGATAGTAGCAAACAAGAGGAACACAAATGCACACAGTTTTTAAGGTGGAAACCCACTCTGAGACAAAAACATGTGATTCTTTTCTAATAATTCTTTAATATTCAACTCCAATTGAAAATAAAGCTCAAACTTCCTAGAATCTAGAAAAGCATTCTTCTCCAGCTCCGACTGGATGGATGCTCCAACACCCGAGATTCTTCAGTAGTTAACTGAATGGATGCCCCAACACCCAATGAGCTACAACTCACCCTGGCACCACCCTACCACCCTATAGAAGAATAAAATAAGAATGGACTCCCGTACCAAGGAAAATGGTCCACTTTACAATGATATAGAATGATGTAGAGAAAGAAGATATACTAGATCATAACCCCAACTTTGACACAACCACCTAATGATGATCCTAGACCTCCCAACACTGCCTCTTCAACCCTTGGTAGATAGACACTTGCACAATTTGTACAATAATGTATTTACAATGACTAAGTACAATGATACCTTTACAATGATTGTATGCAGTGCTGCCCACTTGAAGACTTCATATGATGAACTTCTTGCTACTGTTATGCACCTTGGTTACTACTCTTGTCATGATACCCTCTGCTGCACCTTTCTTTGCTTTGATGTCATAGAAAGTATGGTCCTTTGCAACCCTTGACAACACATGATCTAGCTTTTTCTTGCCTTCTAGGAGCTCGATATTGAATATGGTGTATCTCTATTATTTCAGATCCTCAATATCTGATTTTTAGTCCTGTATTATTCCTCTAATTCGTATTTCCAATGCCACAGGTTTGACCAAATTTGGATTCTTCAGGAGAGAGTTATACCCAATCTCTCACAATGCCCTAATTATGGACTGTTTTAGTAGAGCACACTTGTACGGAATTCCATGTGTCATTGTTTCTTCATTTGGCTCTAAAATTGATAGAGCGAAAAACACAGACTGTGCACTATCCACCACTTTTTATGGAATTCCAATCCAATACTCAAAGAGAGAGTTATGACGAATTTACCAAGGTCATTTCTTTGAGATGAATTTCAGGAGCCTGCAAAAGCCCTGACTTCGACAGATCATATCTCCAAAAATTTTGCGTAACTTGATCTAAAATTTTTACAGTAGCTTCCTCAGGATTTCGGCTTTTCCTTAAAAAAATTTCAGCTTCTGAACCTTCATAGAAATAAAGTTGGACATATGTGTTGTCTCAATCTAGTCTCCTAAACTGAGTTCATTTAATTGTCAACAAGGATTTGTAAACTGCTGAAGTGAAATGTACCATATGTACCTAGGTGCTTGTTTCCTAGTGCGTTGTGTGTAGTGTTTTGTGATGTTTTGGTCTTTTATGTTGATTTATGATGTTTTTGGTCTTTTGAAGTTTTGTGTTGAGGGTTGAATGCGAGGTGAATGTCGATCGATGAAGAAGTATGCTGCTCTGGAATAATTGAAGATCTATACGCTACTTCGACGCGGAGGAAGCGCGTATATACGCAGCTTCAGCGAAGAGAAAGCGCGTATACGCAATAAAATATACACTGAGGTATACGCCGGTTTGTGTGGACGGAAGCGCGTATATACGCGAAATCAGTGAAGTAAAAGAGCGTATGCAAACTAGGGTTTGCTGAAGCAAGGGGTATGAAATATCTAATCTGTTCTACTATGTTTCTGCTATCTGATCTGTGTTGATATGGATCTGCTGGTGATGTATGTTTGTGCTTAAAAGTATGAAAAGGGTCCAGTATGAAAATATGATGAAATGTGGCCTGCAAGTGTTGTTCTATTGAAGTGGTTGGATCTAGTGTGAAAATTGATGAAACGTGGTCCAAGGTGGTGCTGAGGGTTGTAGCCTTCAGTCAGGGGGTCGTAGCTCCCTTCCAGGTGAGGCTGGTAAACGAGATCGGGGGGTCGTAGCTCCCTTCCAGGTGAGGCTGGTAAACGAGATCGGGGGTCGTAGCTCCCTTCCAGGAGAGGCTGGTAAACGAGTCAGGGGGTTGGAGCTCCCTTCCAGGAGAGGCTGGTAAACGAGCGCAGGTGGGTGCCTGCGTGCTGGTAGAGTCTGCACCAGCACATATGTTGTAAGATGTTTTCTCTATAATAAAATATTGAAGGGTGAGCAACTGCAGCGGTGGTTTTCTCCCGACTTGGGTTTCCACCTAAAAATCCTGGTGTTCATGTGTGATGCTTTGTGTCATGATTTATTCTGTTCTTACTGCACATGTTTACTGCTTATTGAATATCGGATGAATAAATGAAGGAATGATTTGAGTGATGAATTAATGACATATATAGATATCTGTGTATACGCTAGTTTCGTAAAGGGTATCCGCGTATATACGCAATTCTGGTTCAGGAAAGTAGCGTATGCATTTTAGAAGCAGAAAAAGTGAAAGTTTTGAATATGCAGTAAATGCGAGTTCACCCCCCTCTGGAAATTATTTTCCCAACACCATGTCTGCATACTCAGGCTTCATGAACTCTTTACATTTCTCCATATCAAATTTGAAACCTTTGAACCAAGTTTCTTGACCTCTTGGTATCTTTGTAACAACAGCAATGACCTCTGGTGTAATTGACATACTTAGCATCCCAACCTTAGTAGTTGTTCCATTGAAGTTCATGGAAATTTTCTTTGATATCTATGTGTGACAGCCCTGCAATTTTTCACAAAACCGAAGGCAACCTACTCTTCTGAATGCTTCCATCACTGTTGGATCTTCAATTATTTCCTTCATGTATTCAGGTTCATACCTTAAGTAGTTTCTCCCTTTGTGAACTTTCTTTTCCTCTGCCATGCTTTTCAAAAAACATGTTAGCCTCACTTGATGAATTGTATCAGCCTCGCTTGAATAGGGATGTAGAAAACCTTTGTATGAAACAACCACAGGTTTGGCTTGACACTTCAAAGCTTAGACATTTCGAATGGAGGCAAAAGGAAACAAAAATGATCAATTAGGAAAGATTTTAAAATTTAAAATGTCATCTCATAACTGAATGATTCCTCATTCATAACCTATAATGACGATGATGATTGCAAACATGGATGTGTACATCGAATCTCATCATTACATGACTCATCATACCACTAACCTACCATTTCCCAACGGTTTCTGACACTTTTCAACTCAAATGACAAGATAGCTGAAAAATCGCGCTTTCATAGCGCTTGCAGTGTAATTTTACCTGTTTGCGCTACGAAAATATTAGCGCTTTCGTAGCACAAATCGACCTTTTTCAACGGGTGCCGCTAGAAAAACAAGGTTTCTTGGCTAATTGATCATTTTTGACATGAAACTTTAGGAAATGACCCACAAATGAAAATGATGGATATTTGACATGAATGGACCTTTAAAGAATAATTTATTTGAACCTAAGGATGGACTTTGAACTATCAAAATCTAAACTACCCTTGATCACATCCTAAAACTACTACTAAACCCAATTTTGAATCATGATCAAAGACAAACTTGACATAATAATGTTAATTTTTTTTTTTGGTGATAATAGTGGCTCCACTTGGGATAGTTTGCCCTTGTGGTACACTAAGAACTAGTAGTTCTAGTGCTGCTATCCAATTTCTTGACCAAAACAAAAAAACTTTGAAATTACCAAGCTTCCTCCTCAAGCTCTAATGGCCTTCACCTCGGGCTCAAGCTTGCTTATTTAGCTTGTCATTATTAGCAGAAAAAACTCATAAAATGGAATATGTACAATGATATGAACAATCAATCATATTTTTAGGAAGAGTAATGCTTTAAAAACCTACCATTGACAGTTCCTCCAGCATATGATTTTCCATCCATCTCCTGTAGTATGTAAGTATTGTTTCCATGAAAAGCAACTATATTGAAAGGAACTTTCCACAAGTTTTCAAACTTACCATGTTTGCCTTTCTCTTCAATTTTGGCCTCCCATCTCAGCACTTCATCCTGAATTTGAAAACTTTCTTCCTTGATTTTCTTAGCAAATGTCCTCTTGATTCTGTTTTGAGATTATTGGTTGTTGTTATAAACTTCATCCATCTTCTCTTGCAGAGTTATTAGCTGATTTATTCTCCTCTGGATTGCATTTGGTTCCTCTTCTAATCCTTGAATCAACTTCATAACGGGTACACCCAGAGATGTAGGAACAATTACCTCAGCCCCATATACCAGCTCATATGGTGAAGTTCCAATTGACCTTTTTGTGCATATCCTATCAGCCCATAAGGCATACTTTAGTTTCAAATGCCAAGCCTTCTTATTCTCCTACAACACCTTTTTAATGATCCTCACAATTCTCTTGTTAGAAGATTCAGCAAGACCATTCCCTTGTGGATAGTATGCAATAGAATGCCCAAGAGTAATATGATATTGATGACAGAAATTGATCAACTTCTTAGACTTAAATGCCTGTGCATTATCAATTATAATCTTCATGGGGCAACCAAACCTAGACAAGATATTATTTTCCAAAAAAATAATAATAACAAAATCATTTTCTTGCCTAGTTGGGATTGCTTCAATCCATTTGGTGAAGTAATCAGTTGCTATGAGAATCCAACGATGTTGACCTAATGATGGTGGATGAATCTCTCCAATAAAATCTAGCCCCCACTGTTGAAATGTCACTTCCACATAGATAGGCATTAAAGGTAAAGGTACAATCTTCTTCTTACCATCGAAAATCTGGCATTCATGGTAGGTAGCAATCTTTCTGTATACATCCTTAAACATTATAGGCCAATAATACCCTGCTATAAGAATCTTGTTGACTATGGCCTTCAAATAATGGTGACCTCCACAATCCCCTTTGTGGAACTCTTCAATTACTTTATCAACCTCCTCTTCCAGCAAAAAATTCAGCAAAATACCACCGATATCCTTCCAAAACAGATTTCTGTCAAAAATGAAATATCTCAAGGATTTTAGCTTTACAAATATTGCCTTAGACTTTGTTAGTTCAGCAGGTGCTTTACGATGTTGTAGAAAAAAAAAAAATTCTTATACCAATCTGAAGTGATATATTTTCTTCAATAGGGACTAGTTCTTCTTCCTCATCTAAAATTTCTGATATTTCTCCAATTAAATTTATGTCAAGACAATCAAAGTTTGACTGTGCCATCAACTCTGCTAAGCCTTTTCCTTTGAAAAATTTTGTTGGCTTAATCTCTATATCATACTCCAGCACTTTAGCAATCCATTTTCCCATCTTACCATCAGGGTCGGCTTGAGTGAGGATGTCTTTCACAATAGTATTAGGAACAAAAGCCACAATATGAGAATGTAGAATATAAATTCTGAAATCTTTGATAGCCTTCACCAAGGCATAGGCTTGTTTCTCTAAGATATTATACTTTAGCTAAAAGTTAGCTAATTTCCTACTAAAGAAGTAAATAGGTGTTGGGCTGTGAAAGAGGTATGAAATTCTTATGTATTTTTTCATTCTTTTACCATAGATGTACTTATGTTTGCCTTGGAAAGGTAATTTACCATAAGAATTGCAATCAAATTGGGAAGATTTATGTTTAGCCTAAAAGATGACTAAAGGTTGTTTTTATTGGCAAAACAGGAATACGAAGATGTGAGCAGCTGTATCAAAGGCGTGGCTAAAGACAATCTGACTCCTACTCCAATCGTGATGAACCATATCCAGCTGAAGCCAAGAAGATCTGAACGAATTGCCCAAAAAGGGCAGGGGACAGCTCGGCCTTAAACAGAGTCAACAGAACGACGAAAAAACAAGGAAGGAGCGAATCCCTCAGGATCGGAAGATCCCGAGGGATCGCTGTGCAAATTTATCATATCTCTTGATTTATCCGTCCAAGGATCAACTATAAAGGCAATGATCTTTAGTGACCGGGGACGGAATGGTTATTATGTAAAAGACATTTTCGTTAACAGACTTTTATATTTCCTTTGCAATCGAATGTTTATCGACTCTCTGTCGTGAGAGAACGATATTTGTAATGTCTTTTGGATTAATATAAAAACACAGGTTTTATCTGCTCTTTAGAATTCTGAGTTAAGCCCAGCGGTATTTCACTGGCGCTAAGGGCCCGGCTCTGGTGGCTTACTATGTTGTTGTATTATTAATCTTTATTTGTTAATGTGTGAAGTGTGTTTCGTATTGATTTCATTTACAGAGTTATTTCATTGATTGTTAAATCAAGTGCAGAATCATTTTTGTTTCATTCTTTACCGCAATTACATTTAACGATCAGTTACCTTGTTATTATCTTTTGGCTTTGCTGTTCTGTAATTACAGAAAGTTGCTGTTCCATTCATTTATGGTTTGTGGTTGGATTGCGATTAACTGTCGACACGCTTGAGTGTGACAATTCACTTGTTTGAATTACATTTGCAATTGCTATTCATTTTATGTTGATGTTCCTTTTCTGGATTTCATTTCCTTTTAGTTGTTTCACTTGCTTTAAGATCACCGAACTGTAGTGGATAGAGATATTCTCTCCAGAGTCCCCAGATTTGGTCATCTTACATCGATTTCTAGGGGAAAGAGTTATTGCTACTGCATCCCTGATCGATGTTTAGCAACATTGCTGTAGTTTAGCTTTTACATTCCTGTCATTTGTAATTAGGTTTCTTTTCCACGCATTTATTACTTTTGTATTTCTGTGCTACATCCTCACAGGCATTGCTCTTAGATAATTGCAGCCTTAGACAGAGTACACTCTTGAGATAAAAAGATGCTCCCGGATTGATGATTAATGTAGGCTAATTAGGTGTTTAAAAGATACCTTTTTATGGTCCAACATTTTGGCGCCGTTGCCGGGGAGAGTGTATGCCATTTTAAAGGAGTAATGCACAGCTGATTTCCTTCTGCTTGCGGAGAATTGGGTATTAAAGATGAAAGGTAAGAACCTGCGCACTGGGCAAGCCACACACTTGCTCGCATCTCGCTTCACAACAGAAGTAAGTAAGCTTTTATTTTGGGTAGGAATGAAGGATTGTTTTTTTGAATGAATAAAAAAATTAAGCGAAACAAAATTCCTCCTAAAACTGAAAAACCTAAGGGGCCGGTGACCCTTGGGCGCGCGACCTTCATTGACGAAATCCTAAAGAAAACTGAATCTCAGCCATTTGTAGGATTTAAAAGAACTACTTCTAGACAGCCTACTAGTTCCCTTCAGGCTACAGAGTCACCATCTGAAGCCTTCACTGAGATACACAGTCAAACGGAGGGAATTAAGCAAAATTCCCAAGAAATTGAGAATCCTTGCATAGGTCTCCTTCACGAAGGGAACTCCAGCAATCTCCAAGAAGGAGAAGGGGAAACAGGAGAAACTACAAACTCAAAATCACCTATCAAAAGTACCCAAACAATAAACAGCCCAAACAGGGGAAGTGTTGTTCAACTTATCCAGAACCAAGGTCCCGAATCACCTCAATCAGTAGGACAACAGGGAATACTTATTCCAAACAGAGGAAGTGTTGTTAAAGCTATTTCTACTGTTACACCATTTTTTGGTCATCTAACCTATTATCATTAGATGAACCCAAGTACACCATGTAAGACCAATTTTACCCTAAGTAAAATTGCCTTCACTATGTTAAATAACTTAATAAACCACATTTATTAGGTTATTTATGGTCCAAACAGAAAACCCCAAAAGGAAATATTAAACAAACCTATATTTGTTTGATTTTCCTCATGGAATAATTAATTAAACCATAATTTAATTATTATTCCCAGTCATGTTTAGCCCAAAATCAAAGAAATTAATTAGATAAACCTTTATTTATCTTATTATTTTCTAGGAATAATTATTTAAACCTTATTTAGATAATATTCCTTGTTAAATATGACCAAATCACCCACAAATAATTAAATAAATCACTATTTATTTAATTGTCTTTCAACCACTTCCTTAAATAATTAAATAAATCATTATTTATTTGATTATCTTCTAACCGCTTCCTTAAAAAGATAAATAAATCATTTATTTATTTATTTTTGACAAATTAAGGGATTTGACCCAAGTCAAATACCTTTTCCCTCCAACAAATATATTAAAATATTCCATAAAAAGTGGATCTAGATCTGGTTAACCCATGCACCAAGATCTAGAATGACCCAATATTTTGTTATAAATAGGAGGGTTTTTCCTACCATTCTTCACCTTTTGTTGCCTATTAGATCACTCTGGATCTATACACTTGGTCCCATTTTTCCATCATTTTTTGTGTGAGCTCCCATTGAGCTCTATTCTTTGCATTGGGTTTTCTACACCAACAAGAGAGAGAAATCTTAGATCTGAAGTGCTGAGGACTTCCAAGAACCCATCCCAATGAGGAGAATTGGATACGCCTTCTTGTTTTCCTCCCAGGTGCCCAATTAATATAAAAATTCTTTCAAAAATTGTTCTTGTCTTGTCTATTGGTATATGGAGCAAACCCTTGTTTTTTCTGCTTAATGTCTTTCCATGCATAGATATGGTTTTTGCAGCTCTTTTATGTTCAATTAACCGCAGATCTGAAGATATTGGCAACCACTTTTGTTGTTAGGGCTATTAGTTATGCGTAGCTAAAGTGGTCCTTTTTCGTACACTTCGAAAAAGGATTCATACTAACAAATGGCGACTCCACACGGGTTTTAAATTACGACCGCTGTCGTTTTTCATATTCCTGCATATCCAGCTACTTCAGACCCTAGGGTTTCTTTTCAGCTGTTTATTTTTCCTATTTTTATGTTGTTTTCTCACATAAAACCCTAAAACATTAAAATTTTTAACTTCAGTGTGTTTCTGGCCCTATTGCGCAGGTAAGCGACATCAGCCGCAACTGAGACGACAACTTTTCCGAAAATCTACCGCCGAGACAACTGGAACGGGAGGTCGCACTTTTCAGCCCAAAAACTGCGACCTGGACCTCCAGGTCGCACTTTTCAGCCTCTTTTCTGCGACCTGCACTGAAAACAGGTCAGAACCTACGACCTGCCAATTTTTCAGTGGTTTTTCTGCAATTTTTCTGGGTTTTGCTGAAGCTTAAGTTCGGGGTTTTCCAACCTGCGCTCTTGACCGCTTTGACTAGTTGATCTGTTTTACTCATCTAGTGGGAACCTAGCCGCCTGGGGGCCCAGTGCCCTCCACTTTTTGTGGAAGAGTTTTAGCTGTTTCAGCCGTCTGTTTTTCAAAGTTTCAGCCTTCCCTTTTTCAGATCTGAAACCTCCTCTTCAGATCCCTTTAAATCAGCCTTTCTTCCTTTCAAATCACCTCTTGTCGTTTTGTTTGGACCTCCTTTTAGGACCTCCTCCCTGTCCTTTCCACTTTTTGCTGATTTCCTCCCTTTTTCCAGCCACCTTGCCTCTGTATCTCGGCTGTGATTTGCACCTCTTTTCAGCAGCTTTATCCTTTAGATCCCTATCCCTCCCGACCTTAGATCTATTGGCCTCTTTTCCGTGTGTTTTTCCTAGGTTTTTCCCCATTTTTAGATTAGTTTTGAGAGACCTGCCTTCTTGGGTTCGATAGATGCACAAGTAGCTGTTAATTTTCTGTTATTTCAGCATTATATACTGTTCTCTGCAGATTTATTTTCAGTTACGCAACACACTTTTTTCTTGCTCTCAAAACGGAAAGGGTTTAAAAATTAAAATTAACGCACGCCACACACTGACCCTAAGTGAAGAAGCGCCTGGTTAACACCGCCTGGCAAAGACTCTAAAATCAATTGTCACTACACCTTTTCTGCCCTTGTCGGTTTCCTTCTTCCCATCATCATTGCGCCCCCAAGGTGCCTTTCCCGGAGACTTCTTGGCCTTCACCCTCAGTTTCCGGTCGATCGACCTGCTCTGTCCCGCCATCGTCGAGCCAGTCCTCCTCCAAGTCTACACTCCGACTCCTCTTCTGATTCATTTGGTTCTCCTTCTCCTCCTGGTTCTCCCCCTGTCACCTTCACCATGTCTGGTCCAGGGCCTAACGTTAGCGATGCTCCGGGCCCTAATGCCGGAATCACTACTAGCGGAACCACCACAGGAACTACCTCGGTTGCGCCCTTTCTCCCCTTCTTGGCAGGCCTCAGCCTCCCCGATTTGGACCGGTTGATAAACGACCCTATACACCACGACGCTAGTTGGCTTGCTATGCCGACAAAGCTCCCTTCCGACATCCCAAAGTTTGAAGGCCGTGCTGGAGAAGATCCTTCAAATCATGTTTGATCTTTCCACATGTGGTGTTCATCTACCTCCATTACCGATGACTCTGTTTGTCTTAGATTGTTCCAACGCACGCTTACAGGCGAAGCTTCTAAGTGGTATGTTGATCAGCCCACTTCCTCACATACCACCTTTGCAACTCTTGCCCGGGCTTTTTTATCTTACTTCTAGCTTCCCCTTCGTTATGACACTGGTATCGAACTTTTGACTTCTTTTCGTCAATCATCTGCGACCCGCCTATCCGATCATGTCCAGGAATGGAGGAGAAGAAAGAGCCTATGTCAATCTCCTACCTTCGAAGAACGTGTCTACATGGACTGGTTCCTTAGATCTCTCTTGTCCCCTATCGGGAAATATGTCGCATCACATTTTCCTCAAACCGAAGAAGATGCCCTCCAAATGGCATTAAAATATGACCTGATCTACGCTCAGAAAGGTTATGATCATACTGTCCTACCTGATCTCCCCAGACCTGGTGATGCCCATACACCGGGGGCACCTCATGCCGCCGACAGTATCGTTGGATCTATCTCTCATTCATCCGCTCAACCTCTCATGAGCTATGGTTTTCCTGGGGGAGGGGGCACCACTTCCTGCACTTCTCCCCCTCCCGGTAGCACGCATCCAGGATACGGCATGCCTCATCCTTTCACCCAACCTCCTGCTTACCTCAATGTTGCCCAACCTAACCATTACCCTTATCCGCAGCCCGGTGCGGCAACTCCTCCAGCATATGCGCTTTCGCCTCCCTTTCCTTCTCAACCCCTGCAACAGGAGTCACTACCCCCTCAAGAGTAGGTGGATGCACAACAGGGATTCATGGCTACCCAACCACCTGACGGACAGGTGGCCCCTCAAACTTCCCCTTCTGGTTCCTCCAATTACCAGATCCTCATGATGAACTCTGATCCACCTCTAACCGTCGACCTTAACCTTCAAACTCGGTCCCATCAGTACCCCAAGCCTTCCGCTCCGTCTGTCCCCGAGTCACCTTTTGCAGGTTCTACAGAGCCTATTTTGACAACCAATGGTCCCTTACATATCCCTCAACCCAAAGTTGAGGTTC
Source organism: Pinus albicaulis (assembly GCA_034641835.2). Taxonomy (NCBI): domain Eukaryota; kingdom Viridiplantae; phylum Streptophyta; class Pinopsida; order Pinales; family Pinaceae; genus Pinus; species Pinus albicaulis. The sequence continues at coordinate 162,082 of JAXQQM020071599.1, read as the reverse complement.
TTACCAAGATTCCTAAAGGACCATTACGTCGAAATGCTGCTTCTGGTCGAGCTGCTCATTCGTATAGCATAGTAGATGATTTGGCGCAATCTCCAGCTGCCATTTCCACATTGGAACTCCTCCAATCGTGCCCTTCCCAGGAGAAGGCTCTGCTATCTGCCATGGGCGCTGTAGATTTTGTCGATGACCAAATGATTGTTTTTGACGCCCATCAATCAGAACATCCTCCTCTTCCTGCTTCCATAGCCTTCCAAATCCCAGTCAAAATCCGGAACGCTAACGTTTCCCGGTGTATAATTAATGAGGGGGCATCCACTTGCGTGATGTCTGCTTCGGTTTGGAAGCAACTCGAATCCCCTGAGCTGGCCCCTTCCACGATCACCCTTCGAGCGTGGGACGGTCATGCCTCCAAACAACCATTGGCCTCGTTTCATCCCCAGAATTGTCCTATCACCCTCGCAAGTAAGACTGTGTTGACGTCGAAGTCATCGACGCCCCGCTAGACTACAACATTCTACTGGGGCGAAGCTACACCTATGCTATGTCTGCTGTCCCATCCGCGGTTTTCCGCAAGATGTCTTTCCCCCATAATGGAAAGATAGTCACCATTGACCAGTTGACATATCATGAGCCAAAATCTCAGACCTCACCTGAGACGACCATCTCTTCTGTAGCCAACAGGCAAACCGTCGATTCCTTAACCAGTGTCTCTCCTAGCATCTACAAAGACTCATCTTTGCTTGGAACCTTCCCTGTTCTTCCTCCTCCTCCTATCTATGACCCCAGCTCATCGAATGTTTGCATGATGCAATCGTCTCGGGCTGCTCTCAAGCACCTGCTTCGGCTAGTCAGCAACCTTGCCCTCCGCAACCTGCTCCTAGCCCTTCACCTGTAGTTGGTAGTCATGATCCTCTTTATCCTCCTAGCATGGTTCCTCCAAGCCTTAGCCATTTAGGAGCCGTCCCACCTAGCCATTACCCCTCTGGTCAAATACCGTTCCTATTCCCCACCAGGAATGTACACGGTACCAGTCATGGCCACCCTCTCTCTTCCTAACTTGACCCTTGGGATTCCCATTTGGTACCTTGATCCTCCAGCCCCCACCTTTCCTGGTCAACCCAAACCTTATATTGCTTTGACCCCGGTTCAACCGGTCCCCATGACTTCTCCCGCTGCATTAGTGCCTCAGTCACCTCAACAGGAACCACCTCCTGTTGCGACCGTTTCGGGTAAGAAGGGCAAAGCTCGCAAGGGGGCATCTAAGGACAAGGCTGCCCCAACAAACCCTACTCCTCCTCAGCCTCCAAAGCATACCATCCAGTGTGCTTTGTGTGATGTTGTCGGTCACGCCTCCCATACCTGTCCTGAATTTCTTCATCTCAAGCCCATGGTTAATGTCATGTTCCCTGAGTCCGCGGTCCCAGAAGCCTATGTTCCTTCCGCGACCATGGCCAATAACCCCAAGACTATTCACACCAACCACCCCTGTGCTTTGTGTGATCTCCATGGCCATTACACCCATCTTTGTCCCCGCCTCGAGGACTTCCGCACCTATATTGCCGCGGTCCACCAATTCGAGGCCAAGCGCAATGAGTCCACCTCTCCCCTATTTGCGCATTCTACTTCAGCAGAACTACCAGATATGACTGCTCCCATTGACATTCCCCCTCCTGATGTCGAGATGACGGAGCCTTCGTCTAGCATTTTTTACCTATCATCATCCATGAGACCCTCGGGGAACATTCCATCTGAATCCTCCCCTGTTGTTTCGCTTGACCTTCCTTCAACGATCATCTTGGGCTCAACATCGGTAGATCCTTTATCTACTTACTCTTCGGTCACCCCTTGTGACGATGCACATGTGAACCTCTCTTCTCATGATGATGATTCAGGTCACTTCACCATGTCAGGTGGTCTTTCTTCCACCAGTCACCCCATCTTCTATCGCGATGACGACATTATGCAAAAAATCCCCACCCCTGACGTTATCTATTCCCCCTTACATCAAACCCAGGCGTTCACACCACATCCACCTTATGGCCATTACATTGAAACCCAATGTTTGGGTAAGGGGGCACCCACATTTGAGAGACCAAGAGAAGAAATTCTCCACCACTCTCCTAGTGTATCTGGTCGTGTTGACTTTAGTCCCAGTATTCTTCCACATTTAGAAGAACCTCTAGAGTCCCATATCACTTCAGATCACTCTAGGGATGATACCCCTTATCGTTCCCTCATCTTACATCAGCAACCCAATCTCTTAGACATTATTGTTGACCAACCTATAGCTTTTCTACGAAAGCATCAGTTCATTATCTCCAAATCCTCTTTTTGGGATAGTGACACCAGGTATGCCAACTCGGAAGCTTAAAGTCCATTTGATCCCTATATGCAGTACCAAAAGATATTGGTAATCCTCCATTTCCTTTCTCAAACTGCATAACCATAACAAGAACAAATGGCACACCACATCATTAAAATGTGTTTAGATTCCCCTTTTTCTAAATACATTTTGGCATGACCACACCATGCTCGGGGGCACCCATGCCCCTCAACCATAACCCTCCTCACCTCGTTTTTGGAGAGGAGGTTGTCTTACCAATCGAGTGTGAAATCCCTTCCCTTCATTTGGCTGTTGAACTTCTCCCTGACACCCAACCTCTATAACAACGACTTATCCTGCTTGAGCGAGCCCCTGAAGACCACCGTGTTGCATTGTAGACCATAGAAGCGGCCAAGAAATGCACCAAAGCTCAATATGACCGAAAAGTCCAGTCTCGTCCTCTTCACGAAGGCGACCTTGTTCTAGTATATGACCAGGCCCATGATGTCCTTGGTCACGGGAAGTTCGCCTCATTATGGCTAGGCCCTTACGTCATCAGTAAGGGTCTTGGTAAGGGGGCATACTTTTTAGAGGACTTCGAAGGCAATCCTCTTCCTAATCCTCGCAATGCACTCTATCTTAAGAAATATTACCCTTAGCATTTCCCTTCTGAGATGCATGTTTTATTTTCTGTTAGATAGCCAGCATATTTTTTGTACTTTCATCCTTCGCCAGGACCTATTTTGTCCAAGAAGGGCCACTTCACCTCCACTTTAAATCAAATTTCCTCACTTACGACACTTGTACTTGGGGCACCACTTCGCCTCCATACTTGTCCATGTTCGTGTCGATTTTCGTCATGAGTTCCCACCTTGTACTCATGTTTTCATGGTCCCCCATTGGGCCTTTACTGTGTGGCAGAACCATCGAGTCACCCTTGTTTAGCGCATCCAAGTTGAGTCATCATCGCATTCATGGAGTCTATCCCAAGTCCCTTTGTACCCCGCCATAGCCCTCCATCCTTCATTGCTTGGTCTCTCTCTTGTGTCGCACATTATGACCTTTAGTCCCACTGTCCCCTATCCCTTATGATATTGTGTCAGTAGCTGCCATGTCATTCATGCCCTTTATGCTCTAACAAGGGAAGTCGTCCATTCGCTACTCAGTCCTTTCCATTTCCCTATCATCATTAGTGTCAGTCTGTCCATCGCTCTACTATTTTCTCTCGCGCCTTAGTTGAGGATTTCTCATTGCCTCACCTGTGGCGGACCTCCTTCTGTCGACATCAGCTCATTCATTCCAGAAGCCAGGTCTAGAGGGCGGTGTACCTTGGTTCCAGCTTCCACTCTTGTTCGGTGCCTCGGATCAAGCAAAGGGATCTCTCATTTCCCTTTGACTTGATTGTTTCTCCACTCCAGCTCCTTTCAGCATGACCGAGATCCGTATACTTGATGGTTCAGTGATATAGCAGCAGCTCTTGATGATTCCCGGGTGTGTGTGAGATGTCTCAACCCTCATGAGGAGGTGGCCCTGCAGGTAGCCCCCCACATGCCCGGATGACCTCCTCCTTGCAGCCTTCGATGCAGCTCCAGATATTTGATGATGTTGGCCTTAGCCACTTGCAGCGCCTCTTTGATTTGCATGTATCAGTCAGATTTTGTGAGCCCTTCCCCATTTACGGGGGGCATTTGGGTTGTATTTGTATCTCATGTACTCAGATATTATTGTACAAGTCCTGGCTGTTATCCCAGGCACAACATGTATGTGGGATTCCTCATTGTATTTTTTATCTGGCTCATGATTATGCCAGCTGTACTTTATGGTTCGGTCCCTTGTTTACTGGACACACTATTCTTTTGTACTTTGTCTCGGCGGGCATAGGTATGCCTCCCCGCCGCCTTTAGCACAGGTACCCTCTCATAAAAAGAGACTTGTTGCACCTGTAAGTCTCGTCTCCTCAGGGTCTAGTTCTTCAGCACATTAGTCTACCTCACATTTCTCTCTCTGACTTCCCTTTTTGATGTCTGGTGATTGAGTTCTTACAACGTACTTCGGTCATACGATTTGCTCCTAACACTCGCACGCTGGGGGGCAATCTGTTACACCATTTTTTGGTCATCTAACCTATTATCATTAGATGGACCCAAGTACACCATGTAAGACCAATTTTGCCCTAAGTAAAATTGCTTTCACTATGTAAAATAACTTAATAAACCACATTTATTAGGTTGTTTATGGTCTAAACAGGAAACCCCAAAAGGAAATATTAAACAAACCTATATTTGTTTGATTTTCCTCATGGAATAATTAATTAAACCATAATTTAATTATTATTCCCGGTCATGTTTAACCCAAAAACAAAGAAATTAATTAGATAAATCTTCATTTATCTTATTACTTTCTAGGAATAATTATTTAAATCTTATTTAGATAATATTCCCTGTTAAATATGACCAAATCACCCACAAATAATTAAATAAATCATTATTTATTTAATTATCTTTCAACCACTTCCTTAAATAATTAAATAAATCATTATTTATTTGATTATCTTCTAACCGCTTCCTTAAAAAGATAAATAAATCATTTATTTATTTATTTTTGACAAATCAAGGGATTTGACCAAGTCAAATACCTTTTCCCTCCAACAAATATAATAAAATATTCCATAAAAAGTGGATCTAGATCTGGTTAACCCATGCACCAAGATCTAGAATGACCCAATATTTTGTTATAAATAGGAGGGTTTTTCCTACCATTCTTCACCTTTTGTTGCCTATTAGATCACTCTGGATCTATACACTTGGTCCCATTTTTCCATCATTTGTTGTGTGAGCTCCCATTGAGCTCCTTTCTTTGCATTGGGTTTTCTACATCAACGAGAGAGATAAATCTTAGATCTGAAGTGCTGAGGACTTCCAAGAACCCATCCCACTGAGGAGAATTGGATACGCCTTCTTGTTTTCCTCCCAGGTGCCCGATTAATATAAAAATTCTTTCAAAAATTGTTCTTGTCTTGTCTATTGGTATATGGAGAAAACCCTTGTTTTTACTGCTTAATGTCTTTCCATGCATAGATCTGGTGTTTTGCAACTTTTTTCTTGTTCAACTAACTGCAGATCTGAAGATATTGGCAGCCACTTTTGTTGTTAGGGCTCTTAGTTATGCGTAGCTAAAGTGGTCCTTTTTCGTACACTTCGACAAAGGATTCATACTAACATCTACCCCTGTTCGTCAACCTAGAAATTCCCTGGATATCCCAGAAGGGTATTGGCATATCTTCGATCAAATGGCCCAGAATCAAAATCAAAATTAGCAGCAAACCTCTGCGCTGCAATATCCTATAGTAGATACTGCAGTTAACGCACCCATGAAAGCTATTCCTCTTCAACATATTCCCACATTTCATGGTTTGACATCAGAAGATCCAGATGCGTTTCTATTTGAATTTGATGTGCTGTGTAGAGGATATGATTACACCACCGATGCCCAAAAACTGAAACTGTTCCCTTATACACTAAAAGGAGCAGCCTTACGATGGTTTATGGGATTAGGTGGGGGTGTCATAACTGATTGGGATCATATGAAGGCTTCATTTTTAAAGAAATATCAAGATTATTGCAGGTCTCGGGAATTAAAAGATGAAATATTCCAGATGACAGCAAAACCAAGTGAGACTTTGAAGGAGTATGTGGAATGGTTTCAATATAATTTGCAAAGATCCCCTTATGCATTTGCACCCTTACCTGATAACGTTTTGAAAAATGCATTAATTAGGGGAATGAAAGATCAATGGGTTGAAACATTAAATCTTATGGGAAAAGGTGATATATATCAAGAAATCTATCCTGACATTGTTGATTTGTGTATCAGGTGTTCGAGAGGTAATACAAGGTTGAAATCGGCAGAACGTGACATAATTACAAGGGAAAATAAGACCTCTAGAGAAGGTGTGACGTGTGCAGAGATTAGAAATCTGTTAAAAGACTTTAAGACAGACATACTGGGGAATCTAACAACACAGTTTGACATCATGCAAGCCAAGCAGAAACAGGCAGAAGCAGAACAAAACTTGGCAATATTTTGACCCAGGTGTAGAAAGAAACATAGCCACAAGGAATGCCCGTTAGATATGGTTAAAGTCTGCGCCATTTGCACGAAAGACCACCCTACAGAAGGATTCCCATCGCTTCCTGGCCTAAAATCAGTATATGAGGAGGCAGAGGAAGAATCAGAAGTGGTATGTTTGCTCAACCAGCGCCGACAGTGGAAGCCACGACCATCAGGTATGAAAAATGACCCATTTTATTTTCAGCCTCCTCAATATAATGCTCAACAGTATAGTGGAATGTGGCAGAATCAACCATCCTTCCCTAATTGGTCACAAAAAACATTTCCTCCTACATCTTGGCCTAACCAAACAAATCAAAATAACTGGCCTAGCTTTCCCTTTTATCCACCATTCTGGCCTACACAATGGTCCCCTTCTACCTCTCAGAACCAGCCCTAGCAGTCAAACTGGCAAAAATCTTCAAATCAGCTAGTTGGATCAGTTCCTTTCTCTCAACCAACACTGCCAGCACCTTACCCAAACCCCCAGACTAATGTAAGACCCCAACTCCCAGCCCAACCCAATCCAAACCCAAACAATAGACTAGTTCAGACTGTACAAATAATGGAACCCCCAGAAACAGAAACTGAACTCAGGGAGTGCAATGATCTTCAATTAAGGTCTGGGCGTATAGTGGAAATAGAGAGAAATAATAATGATCACATTGAAAATCAGTTACCTGAAGAACAAACAGAACGAACTGAGAAGGAAGTGCAACAACAAAATCAACAAACTCAACAACAACAAATAACAACTTCCTCTCCACCATTCCCAGAACGATTAATGATACCTCGACCATTAGAACAACCTAATTATGATCTTCTGGGAGAATTAAAAAATTTATGTATAAAAATCCCTCTCCTCCAAGCTATTCAGGATATTCCTATATACGCAAAAACTATTAAGGAATTATGCATAAAGAAGCCTAGGAGGAGAACAACAACCAATCCTACTGTCCAAATAGTTGGTACCTTATCTGATTTACTATCAGGAATGGAAACACCTATCAAATATGAAGATCCAGGAAACCCTATAGTAACAGTGCAGATCAATGGCCAATCATTTCCAAATGCCTTAGTTGACTTAGGGGCAGCAATCAACATTTTAACAACCACTACCTGTCAGAAACTTGGCATTACATCACTTGAACCAACAACAACCTTGTTGGAATTGGCTGATCGATCAGTAGTGAAACCAGAAGGCACCTTACAATATGTCATGGTATCTGTAGATTCCTGGGAGTACCCTGCTGACGTCCTGGTTATCAATCCAAAGAACCGACTAGATGGACATCCATTAATTTTAGGTAGACCTTGGTTGGCAACTGCCGATGCTTATATTGGATGTCGACAAGGCAATATGACCATTACAAGGGGAAATTATGTCAAAAAATTAGCTCTATATCCCCCAGCTCAACCAAGTCTATCAATAATTGAAACAAGACAACCACTTGCATCATATTTTGAGGAAAACATGAGGTCACCTCTAACTATAGAAGAAGCTCTGAATTTTAAAGATAAAATAGAGGATGATCTCATTAGTAAAGTTTCACAAACTGAACCTCATTTGCAATGTCACATGATTGAAGCAGCATTCGACAATAAAGAAGAAGAAGATCCTTTCAAAGATATTCATGATCAGGCAATACCTACTACCTCTGTAAATAATATCAAAGTTGTAGAAATTGAGCCAGGTAAAACTTTGAACATTAACAATGATCTCACTACTGAACAAGAAGAGAAATTGCTCCAATTATTACGAAAATACAAAGCAGCCTTTGCATGGGATTACCCCGACATGAAAGGAATTGACTCTCAATTATGTACTCACCACATTTACATTGAGAAAGATGCAAGACCCATTAGGCAACCTCAAAGGAGACTAAATCCTCACCTTAAAGACATTGTGAAAGATGAACTGCAAAAACTATTGGATGTTAATTTTATCTATCCAATATCTGAGAGTAAGTGGGTCTCCCCATTAGTGGTAGTACCTAAAAAGAATGGGAAGTGGAGGATATGTGTCGATTACCGTGAACTTAATAAGGCAACACAGAAGGACCACTTTCCCCTTCCTTTCATTGACCAGGTATTAGACACACTGGCAGGGAAGAAATTCTTTTCATTCCTGGATGGCTTCAGTGGGTATAACCAAATACAAATTGCCCATGAAGACCATGATAAAACTACCTTTACCTGCCCATGGGGCACATTTGCCTATCGAGTCTTACCTTTTGGCCTATGCAATGCCCCTGCTACTTTCCAAAGAGCAATTCTCAGCATCTTTGCAGACCTAATAAATGAAGGCCTAGAAGTATACATGGATGATTTCACCCCTTATGGGGATGACTTTGAACCTGCATTGCAAAATATAGCAAAAGTATTGCAAAGATGCATTGACACCAGGCTTTGCTTAAGCAATGATAAATGTCTTATGATGATGATTGAGGGAGTTATCTTAGGACATTATATTTTAGCAGACGGAATCCAAGTAGATTCTGCCAAAATTCAAATACTCTTGTTAATTCCTACACCCACCACACAAACAGAGGTACGTAGCTTTCTTGGATTTTCTGGTTACTATAGAAGATTTATACAACATTATTCTCAAATAGCTACACCTTTATATGCACTGACTGGAAATACTGATTTTGTTTGGACAGACAAATGTGACAATGCTTTTAATAATTTGAAGAAACTCGTTGCAACAGCCCCAGTGCTGAGGGGCCCAAACTGGAATTTTCCGTTCCAAATTTCATCTGATGCCTCAGACACAGCGATCGGAGCAGTACTCGGGTAGGAGGAAGACAAGAAGCCATATGCAATTTACTACATTAGCAAAAATCGGACTCCTGCTGAATTAAATTATACTGTGACTGAGAAAGAATTTTTAGCTGTAGTCCATGCTATAAATAAATTTAGACATTATATCACTAGGTATCCTGTAGTGCTTTACACAGATCACTCTGCCATTAATGTTTTAGCAAATAAACCTATTACAAATGGTAGAGTGACAAGATGATTGATTTTACTGCAGGAATTTGATATCACGATTAAAGACCGACCGGGCAAAGAGAACCCTGTAGCTGACTTTTTGTCAAGAATGCCAAAGCCAACAGACACAGAAGCAGTTGAAGACCTCTTTCCAGATGAACATCTCTTCGCTGTTACTACCAAAACACCATGGTATGCCGATATTGCGAACTATTTGGCAATAGGTAAACTACCCAAACATCTATCCCTTAATGAAATAAAGAAAATAATACATCGTAGTACCCGTTTTTCTTGGATTGGGGGCTACTTATTTCATACAGGTGCAGATATGCAAATCAGACGATGCGTTAGGGAGGATGAGGTATATGACATTTTGAAAGCATGCCATGATGGACAGTGTGGCATACATTTTGCAGACCACAGAACTGCCCATAAAGTTTTACGAACAGGCTACTATTGGCCTACTATTTTTAACGATGCTAAAAAATTTGTGCAGGCCTGTGATAGCTGTCAAAGGGTAGGTCGCCTTGGACAGTCTGATGAAATGCCCTTAAACCATCAACTAGTGATTGAACCCTTTGAACATTGGGCACTTGACTTTTTTGGTCCCATTAGCCCTCCATCAAACCAGAAAACATATATCCTAGTTGTAACTGAATACGTTACCAAATGGGTTGAAGCAGAGCCCCTTTCAAAAGCTACAGAGGATTCTGTGATTCAGTTTCTTTTCCAAATATTTTTCCGCTATGGCCTCCCACGAGACATAATTACAGATGGTGGACCATAGTTTGTAGGTAACAAATTGGCTGAAAAATTACAGAATTATCACATTCAACATCGAATTACAACTCCATACCACCCACAGGCCAATGGCCAAGTCGAGAGCACGAACAAGGTAATCAAATCCATATTAACAAAAACTGTCGCTTCGCATAGATGAGATTGGGCCTATAAACTGCCAGAAGCACTGTGGGCGTATCGAACAACATGGAGACCTACAACAGGCTATTTGCCATATCAACTAGTATTTGGAAAAGAACCCATCTTTCCTATCGAATTTGAAATTCAAACATTAAGAACAGCTCAAAAGGTGGGTCTGAATTTAGATGAAGCCCAGGCTACAAGACTACAGCAACTTAACGAATTAGATGAAATTAGACTCTCTACTCTTCAGCATACAACATTAATTCAGCAGCAGAGAGCCAAATGGCATGACGCCCATATCAAACAAAAGATCTTCCACGAAGGAGACTGGGCACTCCTATATGATTCTAGGTTTCAGGATTTCCCTGGAAAACTCCAGACAAGATGGCTTGGACCCTACGAAATACAGAAAGTGCATAATAATGGCACTCTCACATTAGTAACCATTGACGGATCTAGACATTCCTTTAAGGTGAACGACCATCGTGTCCAATTGTATCACAAACCGCTCACCCGGGAATCCTTTTACCAGCAGTTACGGGAAGATTCGACCATGGAAATTCTTGATGAAGGGGAGAATTCCTCCCCGGCGCCACTTTGATAAATCATTCCTTTTTGATTTTGTACATAAAGCATGTTTTTCTATTTTTGATTGTTGTTTTACAAAATTCGTTTTTTCTGTTAGTATTTCTTGAATTTTCTTTCTTTCAAAAAATGTAAAAAATGAAAAAACTCTGTTTTTTTTTCGTGCTGCTATTCCTTTCCAAAGGAACAGCAGTTCTGTTGTTCCTTTTGAAAGAAACAACAGTTTCGCAGAAGTGCTTTTGCTGTTCCTTTCCAAAGGAACAACACTTTCGCCGAATATTTTTTTCTGCTGTTTCGCAGTATTTTTGCTGTTCCTTTCCAAAGGAACAACATTTTCGCAGAGTATTTTCTTGCTGTTCCTTTTAAAAGGAACAACAGTTTTGCAGATTGTTTTTGCTGTTCCTTTTCAAAGGAACAACACTTTTGAGTGATTTTGTTTTTATTTTTTTGAAGCTATCATTTTGATTTCTTTTCACTTTTCTAAGGGCAAATATATCATTTATATACAATCATACAAGTTTAAGCTTACTGAGATCAGCACATCAAAACAAATCGTCATTTTTAAGGGAATTGCTTAGTAATGAAAAAAGAGAGGAAAAAGGGGCATGACCAATAACATAATATTGCTATTACCATCAAATTAATCTGATCGATTATTTTTATCATGTTTGGTTCTCTCCCATATGCTATAGCTTTCTTTGATATTTATCTTTGAAATGGAAATAAGGGTACATTTTTTTCTATTGATATGTTCAGACTTCTTCCGCCATTCCTACTCTTAAGGAGTGTTGAGCCATCCTTTATGAATAACTGAGGAAAAGTGATGTTTGAAAAAAGAAAATATTTACATATCTTAATGTTTTTGCAGATGGAGGATAGGGGGTCTCATTAAGAGCCAGCCTACCGTGATCATAGAGAAGACAGTGAAGTGGCATTCCCATTATGGCCACAAAACCAGGGAATGGTCCAAAAGACAATTGAAAATCAAGAAGTCCTTGGAATAGGAGGTCTCATCACGAGCCGGCCTGCCCACCTTTCACTCCTTCCCGGTGAATGGCATTGTTATTTATCTGGTCACCAAGCCAGTACAATGGCCTCCGTCTTGCTACTCAAAAAGAATATAAAGAAACAAAAAGAAGCACTTCCTTAGTATGAATAAAGGACAATGGTTCCGTGGGTTACAAAAAAACTCTGTCAAGGTTATGGACACCTGTGGGCAACAGAGCTCTGTTGATGGTATTGAAGTCACATTTATGCACATCAATAGTTATTTAACCCTTTTTCCTATATTTTTATTTAATATCAAATGAAATGCATGAACTCCTTACTTTTTGAACCTATTATACATGAAAATTATCATGAATCGATCATATTAGTTTATATGGTAAATAATGCAATTATATTTATGTCAATCCGATGCTGTCCCTTCCCCTCGTATTTGAATCATTACAACGCGATTTCCTATTCATTACCGATTTATCTCATGCATCGATTTCAACAATCGCTTAATTTGCTTGAATGTATCATAATTATGCCCCTTTTTTTTCACTGTTGTCCTATTGCTGTGCCACACATGCCACCCTCAATCGACGGTCGAGGATGACCTTCCTTTCATTTGGGGGGCGCAGATGAATACATGCAGATCAAACTCCGAGATTCTCTTCACTTGTACATGAACTAAATCTCCGCATTAGATTTCTTTACCGTATTTGGACTAGAACCCCCGTATTTTTGGGAAATAACAAGTTTCAGCGAACTGTGTTGTATTGTTCCATTGAGAATACTGTGTGTTGTGAAGAATTAACAAGAACGCAGAGATGGGAGGATGCCCAATCCGCAGTGAACCACAGGTGTTGATTGTCTCTGAAGCTGCACGAGCAATTTTAGAGAGACTAGGATGGACTACCTATTTTATGAGAATGCAGCAACCCCATGAAGCAGTGGCTACCGAATTCCTATTAAATCTGCAGGAAGGATCCTCTATAGTCAGAGGAAGACAGATAGCTGTGTCCAATGCGATAATTGCAGAAGTGTCCAGCATTCCCACGCAACGAACTATCTGAACCCAGAAGAAGATTAGGATTCGTGAAACTATGAAAATATTTCAATATGATGGACAGACGCTAACTGTCAAAGGTAGAGGAGTCCACCATGTGTCACTAGGCGAACCATGGACCGAATTGGCCAGGATTGTGCAGGCTTACATAACATGCGACGGTAGAAAAGACGTGGTAAGACCTCGCCACCTTAAGCTACTAGCTGTGTTAAAACAGAAGTGTACTATTAATCTCCCTGCATTCTTAAATTCTTTGTTGCATGATATTGCTCGCGGAATTAGAAAAGCCCAACATGCAGATATGGTGGTCAGTCACCATTTTTTAATTCGACTGATAGTGAGCTATAGCCTCGCCCAGCAGCAGACCAGCTGGGAAGAATTTATTGAAGGGGGGCCAACTCTGCCTGCTCCGAGATGGAAAAGAATGGCCGGCTTAATAGCTGAGCCCTCCACTCGCAGACAATCCTTCCGATTGAAGCAAAGTAAGAAAATAACGGAGGAACTTCCAGGAAGTAGCAACCATCCCCTGGAATTGCACAGCTCAGATGAAGAGGAACATCCTCCACAGTTGGAGGGAGCAAGTCCTCATACTGAGGAAGAACAGGAATTAGAAGGCGAAATTCGTTACTCAGACGAAGAAGAAGTAAGTCACCATACCATTAGCGAAAAACAACCCAGTACGGTGGAAGGAGAAATCCGTTACTCGGATGAAGAAGAAGCCGAAGGAGAAATTCGTTATTCGGATGAGGAAGAGATCGAGGGAAATTCAGAGGAAGAAGAAGCCGAGGAAGAAATTCGGTATTCAGATGAGGAGGAAGGAAGTTATCACACCTGTGACGGGGAAGAGGATAATCATAGCAACAGTGGGCATGAAACAGAACCCACTGAAAATTTCAATGTAAGCCCTTCACAGGAAGATCAATTGGCCCAGATTTTAACCAATATGACTAAGTATGTACGCCCTCATAGCCCTTTGAACCTTAATATCGATATCAATCAATTACCATAAAAATCTGCTATCGATAGAGAAATAACTGAAGAAAAGCTTAATGAAACAGCAAACCCTACCGAAGCTAGGGTCGCTTCTTCCGAGAGATATGAACAGGAGGAGGAAAATATTGAATCAATACCTCAATTGGGAACCCCCCAGAACATTGCAGAGTCAGTTGAGAAGATGATTCCCGAGGAATCTATCCAAGAGCATGAGAGCATGGAAGAAGAGCCCCAAGAAGAAGAGCAAGGAGAAGATTTCACTGAAGGCACGGCTCAAAACCCTGTCGAGCAGACAGGCTCAGATGAACAAGCCGTTGTTCCTTTGAGAAAGAAGAAGAAAACAACTGAGGTTGAGAAGCTTCGTAGGGAAAGGATAAAGCTTCATAAACTGATAGAACAGCTCAGGCAAACGATTAGGGTTCTAAGAATGAAACAGACACCTAAACGATCCCCTAAAAGAAGAAACATTGCCGTTAAGAGAAGATAAAAAAGGAGAAGGGTAACCACTAATAGGAACCCTCAGGTGGAAGAAGAAACCATGCCTGAACCTAACTACGAGGATGTGGAGCAGCAACCGACTGTTCCAACACTAGCTGTTCCAGAGGAACCTGCTCTAAACACCCAATCTAGCAGTCAGCACACCTTCAGTGATCCAGCATTAGTTAGACTGCAAGAAGAATTGACACAGGCCCGAATCGAAAGACAGAAATTGGAAGAAGATACTGTCCCAAGGAAGAAGTATCAAGAATTGCAGCAGCAGGTGAAAATTATTCATGAGGCAGAAGCTGAAGCTCATGAAAAACGTCGAGAGGTAGAGATAAAAGCTGATAAGGTAAGCAACCAATTAAAATTAACACGAAATCAGATCGACACTCTCTGCTCCTTATATACTAATGTCTTAGCATGTAGGTGCCCTGCCAAAAACTATGCTTTATTTATGTTAGAAAGATATTTGCAATTAAAAATCAAGGCAGTTAGGGCTGGCAAATCAATAGAGCTAAGAACTATAAATGACTTGATATCATGCTGCAAGCTTTATGGGGACAAGGTACAGCGCCTGTTATGTGAGTTTTATCTGCATAATCTAATACTTGAAAATGACTGTGAATCAAACCCTACCTCTTTCATTGGAGATGTACAGTTTCAGGCATTCATTTCTTTTGCCGTAAATAAATTAAAGTGGCTTAAAGCCTACAATGCCTTTCAAAGGCAGGAAAATGAATTGGATTTATGGGTCAGAAGTGAACCTCAGAACCCACGTCAATTGTGGGCTAGACAGAAAAGTATAATGACAAGGAAAGGCGTTACCCAAACTCTGGGGCTCGTTCATAAGTCAATCATTCTGAAGGGAAAAAACTATTTTTCATCTATTAGGGAAGCTTATGTAGCAGCCAAGCTCCGGTGGAGAACCACGAATCAAAACATACAAAATAGGGAGCCACTTAATTATAGGAATTTTGGGCTAGCTGCAGACCGTTTCATTGCCTATAGCCATATTGTTTTAAAAGAAGGACCATTCTGGTTAGGGTGTAGGTTCCGCATCCCCATTGTTTGGTACCCTTTCTTGGACTACAAAGCTATTTATGAGCTTCCCGAGGGGCAGACAGAACATAGTCTTGAAGAATTAGCTGCACACCATGGTTTTAGGCCTCTCAATGATAAACCTTCTCCAGCTTACTCTTTGACTACTCTCCATGTGAACTATAGTTTTCATCAGGACATGAAAAAGGTTAAGTTGGGGGGTATGTTGGGCTGTGAAAGAGGTATGAAATTCTTATGTATTTGTTCATTCTTTTACCATAGATGTACTTTTGCTTGCCTTGGAAAGGTAATTTACCATAAGAATTGCAATCAAATTGGGAAGATTTATGTTTAGCCTAAAAGATGAATAAAGGTTGTTTTTATTAGCAAAACAGGAATACGAAGATGTGAGCAGCTGTATCAAAGGCGTGGCTAAAGACAATCTGACTCCTACTCCAATCATGATGAACCATATCCAGCTGAAGCCAAGAAGATTTGAACAAATTTCCCGAAAAGGGCACGGGACAGCTCGGCCTTAAACAGAGTCAAAAAAACGATGACAAAACAAGGAAGGAGCGAATCCCTCAGGATCGGAAGATCCTGAGGGATCGCTGTGCAAATTTATCATATCTCTTGATTTGTCCATCCAAGGATCAACTATAAAGGCAATGATCTTTAGTGACCGGGGATGGAATAGTTATTATGTAAAAGACATTTTCGTTAACAGACTTTTATATTTCCTTTTCAATCGAATGTTTATTGACTCTCTGTCGTGAGAGAACGCTATTTGTAATGTCTTTTGGATTAATATAAAAACACAGGTTTTATCTGCTCTTTAGAATTTTGAGTTAAGCCCAGCAGTATTTCACTGGCACTAAGGGCCCGGCTCTGGTGGATTACTATGTTGTTGTATTATTAATCTTTATTTGTTAATGCATGAAGTGTGTTTCGTATTGATTTCATTTACAGATTTATTTCATTAATTGTTAAAGCAAGTGCAGAATCATTGATGTTTCATTATTTACCGTAATTACATTTAACGATCAGTTACCTTGTTATTATCTTTTGGATTTTCTGTTCCGTAATTACAGAAATTTGTTGTTCCATTCATTTATGGTTTGTGGTTGGATTGCGATTAACTGTCGACAGGCTTGAGTGTGACAATTCACTTGTTTGAATTACATTTTCAATTGCTTTTCATTTTATGTTGTTGTTCCTTTTCTGGATTTCATTTCCTTTCAGTTGTTTCACTTGCTTTAAGATCGCCGAACTGTAGTGGATAGAGATATTCTCTCCAAAGTCCCCAGATTTGGTCATCTTACATCGATTTCTAGGGGAAATATTTATTGCTACTGCATCCCTGATCGATGTTCAGCAAGATTGTTGTAGTTTAGCTTTTACATTCCTGTCATTTGTAATTAGGTTTCTTTTCCACACATTTATTACTTTTGTATTTCTGTGCTACATCCTCACAAGCATTGCTCTTAGATAATTGCAGCCTCAGACAGAGTACACTCTTGAGATAAAAATACGCTCCCGGATTGATGATTAATGTAGGCTAATTAGGTGTTTAAAAGATACCTGTCCAACAATAGACTGCTCAATACCTTGTTGACCCTTGAGAAATCCAGACTGATTAATACCGGTTCTTGTGTGAGTGCCTTTTTTATCTTCTCAAGTGCGTGCTTTGCTTCTGCTGTCCACTTATTGTCAACTCCCTTCTTCATCATCCTTGTTATGTCCTTCACAATCTCAACAAAATTAGGAATAAATCGCCTTACAAAATTTACCTTTCCAAGGAAAGATTGAATCTCCTTCCTGCTTCTTGGAAAATCCACCTTTTGTATTGCATTCACCCTGTTTGGATCAATCTTAATCCCATATTTGGAAATGATGTGTCCAAGTAATTTACCTGAAGTTAAAGAAAAAATACTTTTGGTGGGATTTAGAGATATTCCAAACCTTCTACACTTCAGCAGAATTCTTTTTAGGTGTTTCAAGTGATCTTCTTCCCTCTTTGAGAAAATTGTTATATCATCAAGATAAACAACCACGATTTTGTCCTTCTCTTCAGAAAAATCAATGTCCATTGCCCTCTGAAAGTTAGATCCTACATTCATGAGACCAAATGGCATCTTGGCATACATAAAAGTGCCCCATGGTGTAGTAAAGATTGTTTTTTTCCTGATCATCTGGATGTACAATGATCTGATTATAACCTGAAAAACCATCAAGCATAGACATCCTTTGAGAACCAACAATATTTTGTAAAATTTGGTCCATCTTTGGGAGAGGATAATTGTCCTTCAGACAGGATTTATTCATATGTCTGAAGTCAATACATATTATGATTTCTCCACTCTTCTTCCTAACTAGAACCAAGTTTACAAGCCAATTTGAAAATTTGATTAGGACAATGATTTTGGCATCAGAGAGTTTTTTTAACTCCCTCTCAATCAATGGCATAAGAAGTGGGTTAATCCTCCTCAATTTCTGCTTGAAAGGCCTTTCATTTTCTTTGATGGGAATAGTATGTTGAATAATAGTTTGATCATATTCTTTCAAATAAGCATAATTCCAAGAAAAAACATCTACGAATTTATTCATCATTTCAATATACTTAAACTTCATATCAGTTGAAAGAAACTTTGAAAGTTTAATCATTTTGGGCATAGATACCATACCAAGGTTACAACTCTCAACTTCTTCATCATCAGCTTGTATCTTATGGGATTTAAAAACATCATTCTGATCAAAAAAATATTCAAAAGGTATGAGTCCCTTTGGTATGGAATTGTTCTTTAGTTGCAAAACTTTAGAATTCCCATTAGACTCAGCAAACATATTTTACTAATCTACTTGTATATTTTCAAACTCTTCTTTTAGCTCAATAAAGTTGTTCACTTGTTGGTCATCCTCAAAAACTTGCCAAGGAGTAATATTATTAGGGATAGTTGGTCTATGGTGAATCTCAACCTCATATTTTTCTGTGGAATGCATGGGAATAATGAAAATACTTGCAGAGACAGCAAGAGAATCAGCAATGGAGTTTTGTTCTCTAGTTTTGACCATGAATGAATAAGCTTGAAATTTTTCCAAAATTTCCAAAACTAAGTTCCTCTATGCCCTCATCCTTATATCCTTTGTTTGATAAACACCTTCAAATTGTTTAATGACTAATTCCGAATCTCCAAAAAAATAAATGTTTTGAGCATTCATTCTTTTCAAAACCTCTAAGCCCAAAATCAAGGATTCATACTCAGCCATGTTATTCGTGCAATCAAAGTTCAATTTATAGGAAAATAACTTACTCTCATCACTTCGAATTGTAATTCAAATCACTGCTTCTGATCCTTCTCTTCTCGCCTATCCATCAAAATACAATGACCACCAACCTTCCACCTCCTTATCATTGATTTTCTGATCTTCTATTTGCTGATTTTCAGACTGCTGAATTTCAGAACTCTGATTTTCTGCTTTCTTCTCATCTTCTGCTTCATTAGTCAACTCATTGAAAAGAATAGCAGGTCCATGTTCAGTATCAAGAGCATAAATTGGAAAATTTTGGGGTTTGTATTTACTACTCACCATGTAGGCCATTCTTGTCTCTCGATACAATCTTCTTTGCTCACCAAAAACAAGAATGGTAGCATAAGTAAGGTCCATATGCATTGTACCTTTAATTTTTGCTACCAATGACCTTGATAATAACATACCAAACTTTGGTGGAATGTCTGCTACCACGATGTCCATGACCAAAGCCTTAGAAGGAACTTGTGTTAGACCAACAACAACATCCTTAATTAAACCAATGCATTGAACTCTTTTCGAATCGAAAGAAAAAAAGTCCTTATATGGTCTAGTTATTTCTAACCCCATTATTTCCATGATTACTTTGGGCATGAGATTGTGATAGGCCCTTGAATCCAACATAGCATTATTCAATTTCATGTCATGTATGCTAAGGCTCACATAAAAAGGAGGCACCTCCTCATTCTGTTCATCTTCTAGTCTTGGACCCAAGTATATGGTTGGATGATCTTATAGTAAATTAAAGATATCAGTAGCTCCTGGTTGTGAATTTAACATTTTAAAAATATTGCTTCTATACTCATTGAATTTTAGAATCTCACCAAAAGGTACTAGAATTTTAATCTTAGAAATTTCATTTTCCAAACTGAAAACATAAACATATTTTTCAGCTTCTTTGATAGGAGGAAGAGCTGGCATATATTTCTTACCTTCAACGACCTTAGGAGCGTATTTCTTGCCATCAGCAACCTTAGGTGTATCTTTCTTAGGCTATGTTTTGTTTGCAATGATGGGCACATTTCTATTTATGAGATTGTATTGTTTTTGCATCTCAAAAATAGCATGTTGATATCCTTTAAGATAATCTGATGGTTCCTCTCCATGGTTACCTTGGTATGATTCATCATGTTCCTCTTTAGTCAAGAAAATTCCAGACATTTCTTCATCAAAACAGTGAATAGACTCTTCAGGAATTTTAGGTTCATCTTCTTCATCAACTAAGTTCTACTGGAAAGGAGGTCTCACTGGAGGATCAGGCTGCTGATTTTTGTTTTCTCTAGGTCTCTGTTGATTCTGAGGTCTCTTGAACTGAGGGTTTCTAAACTGAGGTTCATGTTGTGCATGAGGGGCAGAGGTATTCCCAAGGGCCAACCTATCCATCAACTTTTCCATTGTTTTCATCATTTAATCAAACTTATCATCAGAATTAGATGTAGAAGGTTTCTCTTCTTATTTTAACTTAGTCTTACCCATTTTTGACTTTTTGTCTTCTATCATGTTAACCTCCACCTTCACTGCATCATTTTTCATTTCAACAAGTGTAGGGGACTCTCTCTCTCTCAACAGTGTAGAAAATTCATAATCAAAAGCTTCAGCATATCTCATCTGAGCTAAGGCCTGTGGAGGTTTTAAATGGGTAGGAATAGAGTCATAAAACTTATTAAACCTCTTTGAAAAATTTCGAACAATTTCATCAAGAACTATTCTTAAATTTTTATACTCGATGAGGGCTTGTACTGGATTAGTTCTATTTCCCCATTTTCTCAGAAAGGTATCTTCAAACTCATTCCAATTATGAATAATTCCAGGATTAAGGGCTTTGAACCACTTCCTAACTTCACCAGTAAAACTCTGAGCAAATAATATCAGCCTAACATCTTCATGATCAACCTCCTCCCTGTCTATAAAATCATTAAATTGGTCTACATGTTCCTCTGTTGTAATCTCTTCATCACTTCCCCAAGTTTTGATTCTAGAAGCATATTTTCTAGGGAGTTCATGTAAAACAACTAGAAGAACAAGAGGGGTGTATCTAGCAGGTGCAATAGGTGGAGGGAGTACATTTGTAACCATGGTAAAAGGGACTGTGGAAGCTTTTGGGATAGCAGCAGTAGAGGATGAAGAACTATTATGAGGAGGAATGTTTGGTCTTTGTGGTCCACTAACACTTAAACTCCAATCAGAAAGAGGTAATCTAGCTTTACTTTTCAACAAGACTTCAAAAGGGTCAAGCTCTTTCAACTTATTTAAAGGCTCTCTTTCCAACAACATCTCAGAAGTAACAACTTCCAAAAATTCCTCTTTGTCTTCCTGTGTTACTAGGGATGAGGTATCAATGCCTCTCTTATGAAAGTTTAAGATTATTTAGTTAATTATTTTTCACATTCAAACCTAAACAATATTTCCTAGATTTTATCATCAACTCTTTTATCTTCAATACTTCTTAATATTTCAGAGGGCAAGGATTTCGAATGTGATGGAGTACCTGATATTTCAGAAATTCTTTGACTGCCTCTGGAAATAGTGTTTGGATTGTCCATGATGGTAGGTGGATCTGGGTTAAGATTAATCCTCTTGTATCTCCTTCTCAAAGCCACCTTTGATCATATAAATTTTGAATGGAGTCACCAAGGTAGATGCAGCCTTGAAAAGCTTCCTGAGCTCTTGCTACCTTTAGAAGTTCAACTTCAAAATTTTGGGAAAATATAATCTTCAGACTCCTGGCAGATGCACCAAAATGTTATCAAAAAATTGGACTTGATAGGATGCTTGATCAGTCAACTTCATGTAACTATTTCAAACCTAATCTTTTGACTGAGGCTTAGCCTCCTCAGCCTGAGAGGGCTCTCTCAAGGGTTAATGATTTGGATAAAAATATAGATGGATAACTCTATGTGGGGTAATAAATAGATAAATGTTATGTATTGGTTGAGAATCACATCAAAAATTACACACTGGGCTTATGGAGTCAAAATAGTTTCAGTAAACCAATGAAACTACTTAACATGGAATTTGAGGCATATCAGAGTTTTAGTCAAGAAATAAACACACATGAAACTATAAAAAACACCGTCAGTTCATTTATATAGGAAGTCAGAGCATCTAAAGATGAATTCTGAGTAATATAGATAAACACCATTACAATAGGATAATAAGAGATGCAAATAGAATAGGAACACACCAAAACTCCTTCTGAATCCCAAGTTGGTTAAGTAGAAACTCTCTGTATTAGCTGAAAACCAGTCAATTAAAATAAGCATAGTCTTTTGCCAAAAAATGTCCAACCCCTTGCACATTCGACTTCTTGGTCTTTAATAGAAAATTTACAACATAAGATGATCTCATCTTAGGCTAGATACATCGAATTTTTTACTCTTGACACCTTGCATAGCCATAAGACATGGGATTTATTACAAAAAGACAGCTAATCTAATAAACAGTCCTATCACAAATAGGATTCAAACTCCGTGTCACTATCCATAAAAAACTTATCTAAATTAAATTACATCATTTTCCAATTGTATCAACACATGGTCGAATCTAAATGATAGGCTTCAACTCTTCATGACCATATTGCTGACCTTCATCAAAATAGGAAACAGTCCCCTGTTTTTTAGGCATGGATTCCTTTACATTCTTGGAACATTCTAACCATCATGTAATATTTATTTCGTGGTCCTTAACTATTGGAAGTTGAATTAACATATTCCAAAACTCCTCACTAGGCTCCAGCTGTCCAAAACCATTTTCAAACTGTTCAAATGAGCTGCAATATACTACGCTATGAAGACACAACAATTTTGTAGCGCCTTTCGTAGCGCTACCTTTTAACCCTTTTTTCTTCAAATTTTTGACTTCTTTCCTCCAAAATTGTCTTAATTTCCTTTTTATACATCCTCCCTAGCAATTTTAGTTCTTGATTCATTCTCTTACCCTTCAAAACTTTATAAAAAAAATCAAGAAAAGCTGCTACAATAGTTTCGTAGCGCTTTTCTCACTTTTTACACAATCTGAGCTACGAAACTGCTGAGTGAGCATTTTTGTCAAAAAAATTCCAAAGTGTAAATTTTAAATGTGCCAAAAACTCAAAATAAACTTGATTCATCATTTAAAAACCATATCAACTAAAAAACACATTCATTCCAGCTTTCATGAGGTCCCTTCTTCAATTTCACTTGATTTAGCTATTGACTCTTCAATTAATATTATTTTAATACCTCTGCTCTTTAACTCATCTTGAATTAATTTTAGTTGTTGCTCCAATTCCTCCACTTGATCTTTAAGTCTTCTGTTATTAGCTCTCAAGTGAGTATTTATTACTCTAACAAACTTGGCTTCCTTTATTGTTGGGTCTGTCCATTTGAAAAACTGCTCTGCACTACTTGGAGTTTGAGAAACAGAACCAGTTTGACCTTCCCATAGTGCCTTCATTCTTTTAAACTCTTCTTTCTCAATACTATGCTTTCTAGCCCTCTTTCTCATCACAACAATTTCTTGGTTTTCCAACCTCAATTTTTCCTCAAGATGTTGAAACTCTGTCATTTCTTCTTTTCCCCTCTTTGTTCTATTGGCCGTATGCTTCACTATAGGTGATGAGAGATAAAAAAATTATTCAGGAGCTTTAGCTATCTCAATTTATTTTTGAACTTCCTTGCTACCTTCCTTGAGTTTCTTAGCATGCCTAGTTATAGGCTTTCTTGCTTGAAAGATGAAAGCTGCATCTTCCCCCTCAAACTCAAGCTTCTTTGCAGACTTAGCCCTTTTCTGTTTATGCTCATCTTCTCCAATGAACTCAGCTTGAACAATGGGTGTCTCCTCTATGTCAATAGCATGAAGGATGTCATCTAAATTTCCCTTTTTTATTGGGTTGTCCTCTGTAGAAATTGTCTTTCATTTTAATGCCACTGCTTGGCTTCTTGTTACTCTTTTGATTTCCTGCTTGCTGAAAGCTTGTTTCTGTTTTTCCTCTTTGAAAATCTTTGACCTCTGTTTTTTAGATGATGGAGTTGGTGTATCAAGCATTTGTGTCTGCTCTGCCCTTTTCTCAATTTGTTTCCTTGGCTTCAGTTTTGCAAATTCCTTTGGTTTTGCAACCATAGGTTGACTAGGCTCTGTTGCTGCTGGTGATGGAACTCCTTTAGTTTTAGGGTTTCTTGCAGGAGTTAGGGTTTCCAACACAAAACCATTTATAAACAAGAAAGATGACCAATCCCTGCCTATTTTATGAAGTTCATATAAAATCAATAACTTCATTAAACCATGATGAAACAAGGATGTTTCACTACCTTCAAATTTTTCTTGTACCTTATCAGCCATTTTTGCAAGACTCCTATGCAGAGAAAAAGGAAAATCGAGTGAAATCTTACCAGTGAAATGCAGAAGCAACTTGAAATGATATGTATAAACCTTATGATATCTGCCTTCACATGTAAAATACTTCTGAATGTTGAGAAACAACTTTGAATAATTGTCTTTGATGCAGCTTCTAGGGATAGCATTATTAAGGTCCATGTCTGCATACTCAGGCTTCATGAACTCTTTATATTTCTCCATATCAAATTTGAAACCTTTGAACCAAGTTTCTTGACCTCTTGGTATCTTTGTAACAACAGTAATGACCTTTGGTGTAATTGAAATACTTAGCATCCCAACCTTAGTAGCTATTCCATTGAAGTTCATGGAAAATTCCTTTGATACCTGTGTGTGACACCCCTGCAATTTTTCACAAAAATGAAGGCAACCTACTCTTCTGAATGCTTCCATCACTGCTAGATCTTTAATTATTTCCTTCATGTCTTCAGGTTCATACCTTAAGCAGTGTCCCCCTCTGTGAAATTTCTTTTCCTCTTCCATGCTTTTCAGAAAACCTGTCAGCCTTGCTTGATAAATTTTATATCAGCTTCGCTTGAATAGGGATGTAGGAAACCTTTGTATGAAATAGCCACAGGTTTGGCTTGACACTTCAGAGCTCAGACATTTCGAATGGAGGCAAAAGGAAATGAGAATGATCAATTAGGAAAGATTTTGAAATTTAAAATGTCATCTCATAACTGAATGATGCCTCATTCATAACCTATAATGACAATGATGACTACAAACATGGATGTGTGCATCGAATATCATCATTATATGACTCATCATACCACTAAACTACCATTTCCCAATGGTTTCTGACACTTTTCAACTCAAATGACAAGACAACTGAAAAATCGCGCTTTCATAGCGCTTGCAGTATAATTTTACCTGTTTGCGCTACGAAACTATTAGTGCTTTCATAGCGCAAATTGACCTTTTTCAACGAGTGGTGCTGCGAAAACAAGGTTTCTTGGCTAATTGAATATTTTTGACATGAAACTTTAGGAAATGACCCAAAAATGAAAATGATGTATATTTGACATGAAGGGACTTTTGAAGAATACTTTATTTGAACCTAAGGATGGACTTCGAACTATAAAAATATAACCTACCCTTGATCACATCCTAAAACTACTACTAAACCCAATTTTGAATCACGATCAAAGATAAACTTGACACAATAATGTTAATTTTTTTTTTTTTTGGCTGATAACAGAGGGAATCTTATGAGGGATGACATCTTTCATTATTATGACAGGTACTTCTTGATGAGCACTTCAAATCTTGATGTGAATTTTATTCCTACATATTATTTGGATCCTTATGGTTTCAACTTGGTCATTGATGAGTGATCTTCATTTGGAGACCTCCAGGAGATTGCATTTCAACATCCCATGAAATGCAAAGATATAAATCTTATTTGGGAGGATGGTATTCTTCATTGGATGGATGCCAATTTTGGGCATGATGATAGAACCTCAAAATTGGTTGGATGGGTGATGTTGATGAGAAAGAGGCTGGAAATCCACTTACCGATATATGCCACAGGGCAGCAGGAGGCAAGGTTGTGTTGGCTACTCTTGAAAGAGTTTGGTCATCATGGACAAAATTCTCTTTCAAAGAGTATGTTGGTGGTTGGGACTTGGCATGACACTTGCATCATATTGCAGCAAGGAGTTTGGGTGTATTGGGGTGATGTTATATATTTCATGTCAACCATCATGTTGTTGCTCCATAGTTTATATGATGATGGTGTGGGGAGGCAACAAGAGTTGTTGTTTCTTTGGAAGCTCTTGGGAGAGTATAGGTTGATTTTTTCTCACGATTTGCATGATTTTGCAGGAGTAGGTGATCGCACTATCATGGTGCAAAGGGGATACTTCTTAGCCTTGGAGTATCAGAAGGTACTTCCACTTTGGAAGGAATATCCTATATATAGCAGCATTATGGTAGATGAATTTGACATTTGGCATGTCAAAGAATGGAGCTATGAGATGACAAGATCTTTACTACAAAGGCTAATAGTGCTATCACTTGGGAGCTTGGATTTGTTGATGGAGTGTTCCCAAGATCACTTCACATATGATGCACTTGTTGGACAAGTAGGAGATGAGAGTAATGGAGTAGTGAATGGAAAAATATATTACCATGATATGATCCTCTTGACTTGGATCTCCAAGAATATGAAGAATGCTTTGCATGCAGCACATGGTTCATTCCTTTTCATGGATATATGGCATACCACTATGGAGGGCTCATTCATGGATCTTATTATCAACCTACTCTCAGTACATGGTAAGAATTTCCATTTTTGCACTTATTGATTATCTAACACTATATTTTCATTCTCTTACCATCTCTATAAAGTGCATTTCTCCACAAGAGGGCAAGTCTCTATTTGGGCTTCATGGTCATTTTGGGACCAACATCTATGATGGAGATAGCCATTTCTTGTATGGATTTTGGCAAGTTTTGTGCTATTCTTTGCATGCTCGGTTGAAATACCATGCCATTTACTATTTACTAGTGGATGAGATGACATGCACAACTAGCAAATTGTTGGGTGACAAGTTGCCATATTATGTTTTGAGATAGCAGTTAGAAAAACTACGTTGTGACCACTTGGGAAACTGTTGGTACTTTCCAGCCAGATGTAAAACCTTTAGTACCTCTCTCATTTGGATTCCATATGATGATAATGGCATATTAATTTTATATGGGATGATCTGGGCAAGAACCAAAGAGTGTGTCTTTGAGGATCCAATTTCCTTTTTGCTTCATGAAGGCCACATTATTGCAACCCAAATTCAGCAGAAACTCTACACTTATCATAAGTGGAGAGAGAGACAACTTGGGATGAACAATTTTATCCATCATGTTCAGCTTTGCAGCCCACCTACTTTGCAGGAGCCTAAGGTGGAGGAGATCTTTCATGAGTTGTTATGTTGGAGGGTGACTCATTTTGTATGGATGATAGCTTGGGGATGAAGGCTTCAGATGGGAACGATAGTTCCAAGTATATTTCAAATTCCATGCCTCAAGAAGGTCTCTAGAAAACACATTGTTTCCTCCATGGGTATTCTACTTCTTCATGATGATAGCTATTTGGGATGGTCACCAAAAGTTGACTTGCATACTTGGGAGGAGCAACTTGGATATTTATTGATGAGACAACATCTTTTTCCTTGGAGGAGTTTATCCTATGAGGATGCTACAGGAGGAGGAGAGGAGGCTCTTCAATTCTATCCTTACAGTTGCTTGAGGACAAGCAAGATTTGGGAGAGGAGGACTGTGATATTCCTAAATTAGCATACAACTAATTGGAATATTAATTTTTCTCTTGTCATTTAGTTAGATGAATAAATGGGTAGGGAGACCCATAAATATCTTTAGTAGGCATAAAATCCCTCTTAAAGTGAAAATGGATCATCTTCATAGTTGGATAAAGCACCCTCATGTGTGAACAGGGGCTAATGCATGTGGTCAAGGTCAAGTTTGACCAAGTCAACAACGCTGGTATGGAGGGAGTGGATCATCAATAAGAGACAACTCAATGTGAATGGAAGGAAGACTCCATGATAGTAGAAACCCTAATGAGTGGGGCCCAAGGTGAGAAGGCTCACATTGTTTATAAGGAGGGCAAGGCAGCCATAGTGGGTTATGTTATTGATTATTGAATTTTTGGCCTGTATGACTTCTTGCATCCTTTAGCTATTTAGTTGAGCTTGCAGTGCTGTTTAGCACAGGGTCTTCCCGAGCGAGGATCCCACCTCTTCCTTTGAGGTAGCCTCTTGGAAGCGTATTGTACTATCAATTCCACATATCCAACATTCTAGCCAAGCTTTAATCTTCAACTACAATGTAGTGTCTCTTCATATTTGTGTTGTGTTGCAGGGTGTTGTAGTGGAGGGTTGAGAAACCCACTTTCTAAGATAGTTTTTCAGGGGAGGAAGCATTATTCTCATTGGGAGATTAGCAAGGGAGGTTCTTATGCTTGATTTCACATCTTGGCACCAGGCCAACCTATTCCCATCATCTACGACATATATTCCCTCTTTGACTGCATTATTTCAGTGAACATTTGCAGTGGAGGTTTTAGTGCTTGATTTGGAGGGTGAGATATTTAGTGTTAGGATCAGCCTTTCACTTGGAGACTTTGTTGGAGGGGTTCTATTCATTTCTTTATCAATTTAGCCACCTCCTCACAGTATTCATTTTAGCAGCTATAATTCAGCAAGCATAGAGCCTCTCCCTCTTGTACAACACAGTTTCTATAGCAGTTACATATTCAGTTGCTGCAACATGAAGGAGGAAGAAGAGGAGACAAGATCTCAAGCTCCTATCTTGTAGATCTGAAGGAGGGATCATCCCTCAAATCTTAGATATAGTTTTATAAAATATTTCAGCCATCTTTGGATCAAATCTAGATTCAGATTTGTATAACCCAACAGTCAAAGGATTAAATCCTAGGAGGGTGGTTTTCCAAAGTTCCAGATCTGGAAAATCCTTTTTGGGTTATCTTGGGTTCCCATCACATTGGCTATATCTTGAATCTTAGCATCATCTGAGCTCCTAAGCTCCATAGATCTACATTTCCTTTTGTAGCAGCTTCATGTACATCAACGGTAAAAGGGACAGTGCAGTATTTCTTCCTATAAGCTCACCAATTACGCAGTGCTAGTTGTAGCATGTGTTGCAGGGTGATTCTAGGCCATCTCTTTGGCTAGATTCCCTCATCTTTTGTACATTTTGTAACTTAATCCTCTCCATATATTCTGATGTTGACTTTAGATTTATTATTTACTTAGTTGTAGTTCTTATATTGTGTTTCAGTATTTCTGCATTTTCCCTTTTGGGATATTACAAAGTACCATATATACGAGGTTCTACTCATTCAAACTGACATTATTTTTCTACTCCTCTTCAATTTCAAGAAATTTAATGAGTACAATAGTGAAACTTCAGTTAAACAACTTCAAGGTGAAAAGATAACAGATTTCATTCCATTAATTCATCAAGGCATTCACAAACTTATAGAAGTGTATTCTTTGCAAATGTTTTTGACAAATTTCTGGACCCTTCTCTAAATTCATGAGAAGGGTTTAAATACTAAACTAAATATGTTTAAAATAGCTTATTACATAAAAATTGGAGGAGTTTTCAAACAAACATCCTCATCATAAGTAAACTTAAACTACAATCTAGGAAATAAAAATAAAAACTTGCTTATGTGGGCTGATCCTCTTTGCACATTTGATCTTCGAGCTGACAAATATCTATCATTGGATTTAGCTGAGATGGCTGGGTAATCTTGGATCTGAATTATCCTTTAAACACTGCATTTGAAATGGTTGGAAACAATTTCTTAATAGAATCGATTAATGACAGAAGATTTAGGCACTGAAGATAAGGTTTGATCAGAAAATTCCAGTAATTTTCCTGATCAAAATTATTTATCCTTTTAAAAGTTTCCACATAGGTCTCTGAACTTTCCTTACACTGTTCTTCTAATGGTTTGAGTTGTGAGAGCACTTCAGCTATGGTTTCTTTAATAAGTTCAGATTTTAAAAGTTGTTCATTAATAGATTCAATGATTTCATTTGTCATATTTGTTGCTTTTATCGTCTCCTTCTATGCTTGTCTCAGCTTCATTTCAAAATCTTTAAATAAAATCTCTTTATGAAAATTATCTATCTTAAGGAGGTCGGCTTTCTTTCCTACATCAGACCCTTGCCAGTGAATGAACTCGATAATATTCTTTTCAACTTTTTCACATTCAAGCCTCCTGTTAGTAACTTTTTGGATCAGAATATTTCTTGTATCATAGTACGAACTAATGATTGAAATTTGTTGACAAAAGGTTTCTTACTGCTACTTTAACTTTGCATTCATTTCCAATTCTTATTTTATGAATTTCTCTACTTGAGGTTGACTTTTCAATTTTTCCATTGATGCTTCAAGCTATGTTTCTTTTTCTGTAATCTGCACCTAGTGCTACAACTTTAATCTATCAAAGCCTTTGTCAAATTATGACATCTTCATTTTAATATGCTTACTGGAATTAAACTTTTCTTGTTCTAGTAGTTTCTCCAACTCTTGTAATTTGTCTTCTTTTTGCTTAAGTAGAAGTTGTACCTCTGTAACTTTTTCAATAGTAGCAGTAGCATATGCTCTTGTGAACTATGATAACTTATTCAAATGTTTTGTAGGATCAACCAATGGGTCTTTCCATAGAACATCTACAAATTCATCCATACGATTTGAAACTGATTCATCAATTCTTCTTCTCTTTCTTCTTTTAACTACAACCTTATGACTCGGGCTGTAGAAAAAATCAAGTGAAAGTATCTCTTCGACCTTTAAAACAATTTGTTCTGTAGGGTATGTCAGGATGGTCTCTTGATCATGAACTTATGGTACCTTTTGTAGTGGTATTACAGTTTCCACTAAATTCAGGGTCTAGTTTGGAGTTTGGAAACTTGTTGATTCATCAACATTAGGCTTTAGTGGTGGTGGTGTTTCTAGTGCCTTATAAATATCTCCCATTCTTTCCTCAAATATTTTGATTAAGGCTTCTATGTGTTCTCAGGTGTATTCTGGATATGCTGAACTTCTGTAGAATATGATTCAGCTCCATTAATTTCTCCTTCCGTTTGCATCTCAATACCTTTAATCACGTTCTCAATTATTTTCTCAGGAATCTCATTCCTGCTCTCAGATTCATTGTCAGAGTGATCTGAATTTTGAGAGTGTTGTTGTGATTGTTCTAACTCATGATTTGATTTCTCTTGAGATTCATCTTATGACATGTCCTTAGCCTCATCATCTAGGCCAATGCTAGGAGATGGCCTTTTGACATCTTCAATAAATAACAGGTCCAAAGGGACTGTTTCTAGCCTCTTGCTTCTATATATTTGAAAAGCTTCAAAGTATCTTTTACTGAGATGACTGGATGAAATTTTCAATACATATGTGAAATTCTCCACAACTTCAAAGAAATCATCAAACATATCTTTCTCATTCAAGAAAGGTTTAAATTTAAGCTCAGTGGTGAAATTATTAACCACATTATTAGGATCATATGGCCTTTTTAGCATTAGGTCTAGATTTAATGAAGTAGCATTTGAAATATCTTTAAATGCATGACCAATATCAAAAAGGGAAAAAGTGCCACACCATAAATGGAAATTAGTAAAAATGGCCTTCTTTACATCTTTGAGTTGTTTGGACACGCTGCTTACTAGAAGTTCGTAGGCAATTTCCCTGGCTAGGAGCTTATCAGGAACATAATAAGGAAAAACATGGGCTGAAGAATAACTCCCCAAAACTCTGATGTAAGTGAAATTTTCTTCAGCAAACCATCTAGCAACTGGTAAAATGTTTGTGCTAGCTTCCTTAGAAATCCTAGAGGCTTTTTCATTAAAGATAATCTGATGGATGGGTAAAATAACTCCATTAAATTTTTTATAGAAATGTAAATGAAAATAATTTTCCCAAAGGGCTCTATGGTAAATATGAATTGGAGTGGGGTCCTAGCTTGTCCATTTCCATCCCATGAAAGGAAATTTTGAACAAAAGAAAATTGCATCCATAATGTAAGAACTCATATAGAAGGGGGGTATTGTTCTAGCGGAAACACTTCTTTTGTTTTTGTAATCCATGATAGTTCTGGCCAAATTATCAGACATAATGCTCACCGAATTCATAATAGAGGAATTGACGATTTTTCAATTAAAGGAACCCAATCTATGGAAAACCTAGTGGTATCTGGTTTAGCAAATAATCTACATAGCATTCCTGCAGCATAACAATAAGGGGAGGGTAATTGTGCTATCGATTACATACCAAGTTTATCTTGCTTTAGCTTGCCTTGATCTTCTTTCCATCCATTTATCACTTTCATGAGGTCTGTATTCTTTAGCTTTGGACAAAAGCTTTATCATAATTCTTTTGCAGCATGGGAAAGTGGTACATTATCCGCAAATCCTCTAAAGTGAATGAACCAATATTCTCCAGCTTAGAATTCTTGAATGATCTATATTCTATGTTAAGGTGGTCAATGAACCACTTTACCATATCTGTGTACAGTAAAATATTTGGCCTCGTTGCTATTATTTGAAGAAAGGAACATGAAACGTCAAACCAGGACAAGTCTGAGGAAACTACCCCATCTATTGTTACTATTTTGACTATTTCTCTTGGTTTTTCTTCCTCAAAAAGTTGGCACATTTCTTCCCATGAAGAAGTGCCGCAATCCATGTTGCATGTTGTATATGAGAAAAATGGAGGCATGTATGTGTCTTCTGTAGTGGAAGTTTGAGAAATTTCCTTTCCTTTATTTTTCATTCCATTTTTTCTCACTTCATTAGGTGGTTTCCTGAATTCAACTAAAACAAGTAAACTTAGATCTGAGATGAATAGAGAGAAGGATAGAGTTAAAACATCATAATCAAAATCCGATTATCTATTATTCAAAACACGCTTCAAGTAGATATCAATCTTTTGAACCTTGCACCCATTAAATGCCGTTAATAACCCATAAATCTTTCTATCAAATCTCTTACACATCTTATGTAATATGTCTAATCTAACAATTTAATTCGTTATATATTATAATGAATCGATTAGATAAGAATCATTCCACACACTTGAATAATAAGTGTTTATATCGCATATTGCAACTTTTAACAGGTAACAATAATTATGTTTTCACCACCGATGAATCTTTCGAAATGATGTCTGTGCAAATCGCACATCGCAATTTATTGCAGTGTATAAAAGTTTCCATTTGGTTACTCGTTGCGAAATGTGAAATGCACTGAAGACTCACATTGTTGCGCTTTATTGGACTTTTTGATACTTATAATTGTCCTTTTATTATTTCGTCAAGTCTAACTCATCGCAATTTTTCCGAGCTATTATAAGTTTGTTCTTTTAAAAATGTGTGACATGATTTCTCTTTAAAGGGATTTTTCAAGCATTTTCAACAGGGATTTTATATAATTCCGAAAAGGTTGAAGCACATATCACAATTCACAAATCTTATTGTGTTATAACTTAATTGGCTTGTAAGTTATGCGACTTGCGGTGAGCGCTTTGAAATCAAAGCGGAAAGGAAAAAAAATTATTACTAGAGTTTTAAAACTTATGCTAAAATGAAATCATGCTCATAAACTTCTATTTATTTTTTGAAGGGGGTGTTGTATAGTACAACAATTGGTGATCCACTTGGGAGAACCAGTTATCTCTAATTGGTTTTTTGAAATTTCTAAAACTTATGAAAATAAAAATAGTTGTAGGAATGAATTTCAATATAGATAATATCTCACTAAGTAATAAAATCTCACTTGATCATAATTCATAAGTTTTCCTCTTTAAAAATTAAAATATGAATATCTATATCATTCTTTACTAAGTTCAAAAAGTTCAAGCAAGTGGTCCATTCAGATTAGCTTTATAAATATATACTCTTTTATCACAGGTAGAGCCTCTGATTCAATAGGAAATTTAAGATTTTTGAGGGATTACATTTTACCCAACAATGATTCATTGTCCCATCCAGTTACTCTTACAATTTTCAAAAAATAAGTTCAATTTTATATAATTTATCTCTTTTGGAACTTGTTTTCTTTTTTGTGGATATTGTTTAGAGCCCTGTAAATTACAGTATCACAAGGTGACTGAGTATTGCTTATGTCATTTACTAAAAATAATATTCCATGGCTATCATTTATTTTTAGTTAAAGAAAGGGAACTCCTGACTGTAAAGAGCTTCAAAGGAATCAATATGCTTTTGTTTTCAGTAGAAGGAAGGAAATATTGCTGATAAGATGTCATGGGAATCAAAATTCGTTTCTACCCTCATTCCATTTCATCCACCCTCTTTACCCTGTCATTTCCTCCATATTCTAAAATTCTTTGAATCCCATTCAGACCCCAGAAACCATATGAATAATCTTGGGACTTATCGCTTTATAAACCCTTTTACATATTCCAAAATTCTATGATTATAGCTCCACCCCCCACAGCCAACCACTTGATACATTCATATATATCACATAAAACACCCACATTGCCTCTATATCCTAATTCTAAAACTCTACCCCTCTTCGCAATCACACATCTCAAAATTTAAAGGATAAGTGCCCAAGGGTAAATATTATAGACACCGAAGTGCGATATGCGGGTTGGACGAGACCCATATCATTCTCATCTACACCTCTAAGTGCTTTGAAATCATTCGTTTTTTGGTTCTGGTGGCTTTTTCCATTTCTTAACTAAAAACACTTATCCGCTCAGAATTTTTTATAGAGGGGTCCATTTCCCGATCGCAATCTCAAATCATAGTGTTTTGGGCATGGAAGAAAAGGGTTAAAGTCAGCAAAGTGGGTGATGTGGCAAGGGGGCGTGGCGAGGTGACATGGTGGTGACGTGGAAAAGGATGTGGCCTGGCCCGCATACTGCACATCACACATCTCACAGTTCAAGTTTATGATTAAATGCTAAAAAGTTGCGAAGTGCGATAGAGGACCAAACGCGATGTAGTTTTGAAGGTAAATTCCAGAGGATTTTGAATCCGCATGCGGGCCTTTTATGTGTTAAATCATAGCGGAGGAGGAAAAGGGGTCACAACATAAAAAACTGTGGAACACTGAAGTGAGATGGGTGATATGGTGGGGCCCAATCGTAACGCGCACATCACAAAAGATAAAAGATAGGTCACCAAGGTAAAATGTTAAACTGTTTGAGTGCAATGTGCAATGACCATATTCCGGATGCGGATGTTTAAGGGGTTTGATGGGACAAGGGTCCCTGCGTAGCTCCCAAAGGAGCTCGCATGGGAAGCCCATATGGCTCCCTGCTCCAGCATTTATGAGCGCAATTACTCGCTAGCTCGAATTGAAGTTAATTTCCTTGATCGGCTCATTGCTCGTCTTCATATGGTGGTTCTCTTGGTCATGGCGTTAATTCGGGATAGTTCGAATGTCGGTGCTTGCTGTGGCGGATCTCCATCTCCTCTCCATGGTGATTGTCCTCCAGGTTTTGTAGACTCCAGTGCAAGAACACATACTGGACGTCATTGTTCCTTACTTTCTTGTTTCGAGCCTCTTCCCGGGTTCCACTTCTCTCACAGTCCCATCTGCAACGCTATTCCTCTTCACAGTGTTTGGACTGATCATCGCGGTGGCCTGGACCCTCCTTTTCGGGCTCATTCGGAAATTCACAGCGGTGTCAACTCCACTCTTCGGGCTCCCTCGGTCTATGTTCGTCCTTTTGGCTCTAATCTCTATTGCCCAGCTTTTTTCTCCATGCCTCGACTCCGCTAGAGAATGCGGTGCCGACGAGGTATCAGTAGGGGCCTTGTCAATTCTCGGCACCCTTCTCTCAGCGCTTCCTCAAGTTCTTCCTCTCCTGATGAGGAGCATGTTCAGTCTCAAACCCGGCGAGGCGGCAGAGGAAGAGGAAGGGGTCGTCTCCAGGATAATGTCGGTGCTTCTCCAGCCTCCCCTCACTTAGCTTCCATTCCTTACAGCAGTGCTCCCCGTCCTGTCTCTCATGAGACTGTGCGTCCCACCATCCGGCAAACCTCCCAGCGAGTTGAACTTCGGTTCGAATGCTCCTCGAATCGACCCATTCTTACTGCTTTTATCACTTTAACCCTCCATGAAGAGATCCCCAACCCTGCTCCGACTCACTCTGTCGCTCCCCTGCCTCCTCAGGTCTCGAGCATCCCAGGCGAGATGGTTGCACCGGCTGCATCCGATCTTCCCCCCTAGAACGTGCTGAACAAGGAGGATGCACACTTAGGCATGGAAGATGCTCTCAATGCAGGAAAGGATGACAACAGCTATGACTTTGGATTGAGGATTGTCGAGGAGCCTTTGTCCCCAACTCATGAACCATGACTGTCAATCTCTCCAGGTCTTTCTGCTCAATTCCTTCAGGAATTTTTTGCTTTCTTGCCTCAAAACTCAGCTGATAAGGCTAATGGTTAATTTTAGCACTCGTTTCTATGTTATTTTGTCATGTATGAACTCAAGGTTGGTTTCCCTTACATGGGCAGCCAAGACATTTCTGTTAAAAGGACCGGTTTCCCATTCAGGGCGGTCTAGACTCTCTATGACTAGTTTGTTTATCAAGCCCAGTGGTCAGGCTTTCACAGCTGACACTGTGGCAGTTTTGTACCAGTAATTATATACATAATAGAATTAGTTATACTTAGAAAAAAAAAAAATGTGCAATGACCATAGGACCCGATTACAATGCGCACCTCACAAATTTTAAAACACAAGTGCTAAGGAAAAGGTAAGAACATCCAAATGCGAAGTATAATATCGGAGCAGATGCAATGTATTCCAAAACCAAGATCTAAGCATTTTCAGGTCCGGGTGAATGAGTTTTTACATTTTTTTGCGTATAAAAGGATCAAGTCGGGCATACAAGGTTTGAAGCTCATTTCATGAAGAAATAAGGCTAAATGTAGAGCAAAGGCCGAACGTCACCACAACAAGGAAAAATACATAAAAGGTCAAGTCTGGCATTAATGCAGAGATAATAACAGCAGAGACTGAAGGGGCAGCAAAGCACATCAGCACCAACATCAATAAATGAAAGTAGTCAATGTTGCACCAGACTTAATTACCCAACGCTGATCTTTTAAAAAGTAGGGCCAAATGTCAGGACCATCATTTGTTGCCTCTTAGGAATCATCACATACCACTTCCAAGACTACCTTTGATTCTAACACTGAGCCATTGAAGCTTTTAGATACATGAAGAGTTGATCAAAATTAATTTCAAAAGCGTTTTTGTCAGAGATTTCATTTGTTCAGGCCTTGCATGGTCATACCTGTTTAATTTTCACTTGTTGTAATAAATGAAGACTACCAAAGTAGATTAGGTAAACTGACTTAAGTTGTTAGTTAAATACTGCTTGAACCTCCATTTTGATGGGTTGGATAGTTTAGCACCAATATTGTAAGAACTACTATTGGAGCACTGTAAATTTTGAAGCTAGACATCGATAATCAAAGACCAGTTACAGGATTCTTGAGTTGTGTTAAAATGGTGACGTGTTTCTTCTTTGTTTAAATATTTCTGTTGTTTTCTCTGCTATGTATATGCTCATATAATTGTAAATAAAAAAATTTAGATTAAGATTCACTGTTGAAGCCCCTTAATTCTATTTTCATTTACAATCTGAATGTTTTCTATTGAAGTCTGATTAAAGAATTCTTAATTTCTCTTTAGTCATTACCAAACCTTACTATTTTTTCCACCTCCTAATTCATACATCTCTTAATATCCATTTCACACAGTTATCTTGCCTTGTAATTTGCTCTTGATTTTGATGTGCCTTTCCACCCTTTGACTCCATTGCCCAATGGAATAGCCTTTGTAGCCCTATCTGTCCAACCACATAACCAAACATATTCAAAAAAACCTCATTTCTATAACTAGCCTAACATCTGCAACTATAACCCTCAAGCTAAATCATAAATCATAAAATAGAGAGAGCCCTCTATGAGTCTAGGAAGGCTAGGTCCTGGACTCCAAAGTGGTTTGATGTTGTGCTTTATATTTTAGTCTTTCCAATCTTCTAAATTATAGAGTGCTAACATAATGGCGACCATACTGGGGAATTATTGAAAAATATTCGTATTTCATCAGAACTCAGAAACCCCAGTCGAAACACTGTGGGTGTTACATAGTAATTTTTCACCGTCCCTGCCATTCCCCATCTCGCACATTGGAGGGCTCATTCCGTGACCTGTGAGCAGAGACAAGAATTGAAAATATTTTCATGACATCCCTCTGAACATGAGTTTTCATTTCCCTGAAGACATCTCCTTGTAAAAAACCCTAAAAACACCTCTTTTTGCATTGGCGCGGGTAGCCAGTTTAGTACCCGCGCCAATGGGGGAAATCCTTCAAAGAGGGTGTGCCAATTGGCGCTCTGTCCCAGAGTCGCACTCGCACCAACCAATTTAAGTAGTGTTTTTTAAAAATAAATGGTGGAAGTTTCGTCCTAACAAATTCCTGGACTGCTATCTATCTTGAGTTGGGAGGTTTGGCTACGGATTTCCATAGAGAGGAAGTGCTTTTCCACCTCTCATGGAAGCTTCCTTGATGATAGGGCCAATCCCATGATTATAGGGATCCCAACTCCCCTTCCTCCATCTATAAAAGCTTGCCCATCTCTATTGCAAGCTAGTCTTCAAGTTCCCAAATTTCCAAGAGCCTTATGCTGCAAGAGCCTTGATTATTCCCCTAAGGCCAAACTCAAGCAAGGAGACTATTGTCAAGATCCGAAGAGAGATTTTTGTCCCATCCTTGACAGGCTTTTTGAGACGTGTTCTGCTGGCGACCCTTCGAAGGAGAATTCAACGTCAGAACTTGGTTGTAATTTTCCTTTGATTGATTAATAATAAACGACTACTGGTTATGGTTCCACTCTTGTTGTTATTTATGATGATGAGTTATGTCCTTTCTGACTGACATATAGTTGCTTCTACTGGATTTTACACTTGCATTTTTTTTGTTTCTCGCATGTGCAGGTGTCCATCATGGAGATCGTGGGGATCATGATTTGCCAAGGCTAAGGAACGAGAGTGCCACCTCTTCTACAAGCAACAACGTTGGATTCCAGGCAAGCCTTCATCACTGGTTGGTTTATTTGCAATTAGGAACCTGCACTATAGCGTGAACGATTGTTGCTAGACCCGGTCTGGACTAGTAGGGATCGCCTCTGTCCGTAGAGGGGATTTACCTCCACAACAAATTGGCGACTCCGTTGGGGAGACGTTAGCTTGTTGTCGTTCATTTTATAAGCTACAGACGGAGCCTGAAGTTGGCCAGATAGCCTTCGAAACGCTTTTGCTCTGCAATTGCGAAGTAGATCAAAGCTTCTTCAGTCAATCTCTGGTTTAGTTTGTAAACTGAACACTTGGAGCATTGTCTTGTCTTTTCGGTTGATTCTTGATTCTTCTTGCTTGATCAGCTCTTTTGGGCTGGTTCTTTCTGTGAATTTGGGTTTTTGAAAACTCCAAACATCACTGGTCTGATCTTGGATTGCTTTTTTTTTATTTTTGCATAGCAAACTTGACTGGTGCATTTTTTAGCGTGACAGTCACACCAATTGGCGCTAGTTGTCAATGTATTACCCGCGCCACTTCTGATATGGCGCTAGTTTCAGCCTGACAGTCGCTCCAGTGCTGGGGACTGCTAGGGTTTGCTTGATTTTGAGCTTTCTAAGCCTGATCTCTGATTTTGGTTTCATTTTTTCGACTACTTGAGTGTTTTGGAGCCTTGATTGATTGACTGTTACCTTCGTCCTTTGGTTGTTTGCCCATTTACATCGATTTTTCATTCTAGCCCTAGGGCATCTAGGTGCTATTGTGTGTCGAGCCCTCCTTGGGAGTTTTTGGTTTCTATCGGTTTAGTCAACCTTGTGATTGATTCTTTGCATTCATTTGGTGGTTTTCTATCGTCTCATCGCGTTGTTTGAGTGATTATTTCCTTCTTCGTTCGAATTCTTCCTTGTCTCGTTTGGGCCTCGATTACACGGCTCATTTGGTGTCTTTGGGATTTTTCTTGGTTTTGAAGGATTGTTGGTCGATTTGAGATCTGATTGTGCTTGTTATTGAGTGAAACGTGCCTGTTTTTGCTCTCTTATCACCATTTCTCAAATTTCTTTCTATTAGTTTTTATTTTGTTTAGTGCATTTTGCTCATAAACATTGAAAATATAAAAAAATCTCTTTTTCTTTTCATTAGTTAATGTGAATTAGATCTTTTCGATGTTATTAGCGATTGGTAACCTTGAACGAAAATCTTTTTAGTTTTCATTAGCTGCATTAGAGACATCATTGGTTGTTTTATCTTCATTTCGTTATTGTGTGAAAATCTCTCAACTCTCTCATAAATAGCTTTCATCGAATGAAATGATATACTGTGGCATATAGAGTGCATTTAGGAGATTTTGAGACATTACATTCGCTAGGGCCTGAAAACTGAAACGTAATTGAAGATAAACTATAAAATTTACTCAATTTACACTAAGGCAGCATTGAAATCTAACGAAACACATTTAGAAGTCTAGGCTAGAGACATGTTCCGGCGTCTTAAAACCTAGTAGCTGTCATTCGCCTCTTGGCTTTAGACAGCACTAGTACGGACCTGTGCTCCCCGTACCGTCGCGTATATAAAGGGAGACCCCACTAGCTTTCTATCCTTTATCCATAGGAAGCCGAGTCTTCCACCCTATACCCGTGATACACCGGACACAACATTCAGGGAGATTGCCTACATGTATGTTAATTCCTTGGTTGATTTCTCCTTCATTTTTGAAACCAAGGTGTATATTGCAGTTCACGGTTATTTGGTACACCCTTTGCCTAGTGTTCCTGAGTAGTCATTTTGATCTTATCTGACTCCTTAAATTTGAAAAGATCACCAAGCGCTTGTCCTTTCACGCTTTCTTTAAAACTGAAAGAGATAGAGTCATCTTTCATCTGTTTCTAGACTCTTAAAACATGAAACGGTGAAGTTTCTAAGTTTCAATGTGGTAAAATAAATCACCTGCGATCACATGCCCTTTTAGAGTTTGCTTGTTAGCCGTTTGATTGTGTGCCTTGGTTTTTGGCCCGTGTGCGGTTTTAAGTAGTTTTGATGGAAACTTTTCTGGAGTTCACCAACCAAGGAATCCCCTCCAATGGGAATCCTGTTCATTTTCCTCCTTTTGGGAATGTTGGTTCTCCTTACATGGAAACGTTGTCCCTTCCCGGGTTAACTGTTGGGTTGCCTGTTTGGTTGTTCTCAACCTCTGTGGTCTCGAATGTCCCGACTACTGTTCAATCAGTTCCTCCACCTGAACAACATCATGTTGATTCCAAGGTGGACCTCTCCCCTTCTTTGCCTGTTTCTGCATCCTCATCTTCTACTTCACCTGGTGAAAGTATGGATTTGAGTAACCAGGTGGCTAAGAAGAAGAAGAAGAAGACAAAGAAGAAGAAGTCTGATAAGAGAGAGGCTAAGGTTGCAGCTATTTCTTTCGAAGCACCTCCTCTTGATAAACCTCCCAAACCTCCACAGAAAGTTAAATACCCTTGCATGTTGTGCACGGGAGACCATCTTCTTCAAGATTGCCCTGGCATTCCCAAGGTGATCGAAGTATGGTCCAACGGTCATCTGTCGTTGCCTTTGGCTTCCGAGAGTCAGGTTGGGGGCACGTCTTCAGCTAGTTCTGGTAAGGCTCCTAGGAAACAGGGTAAGATTACCAATCCCTATAAGTTGTGTGGGGGGCACCATGCCATTCACCTTTGTCCGTATATGGATGAAGCCAAGCGAGTTTTGGACAACTCGGCTGTTTTTGTGCCGTGCCTTCTGGCTGGTTACAAACAACTTTCTTTGAGTCTTCCACCAGCTGATGCCACGATTAGTCAAGAGTCATCCTTGGTCGATCCCGCTCCCCCAGAAATTCAAATTCAGGAATCCATTCCCGACCAACCATTGGTCGTGGGATCGGTTGAGCTGGCCCCGTCAGCGGTGCACCAGGTATTTTCCGTTGAGAGTGGACCTCACACCCCCCATGTTCTTCTGGTTTCTTCATATTTTTCAGACTTGGAGAAATATTCTCCTGTCCGTATACCTCAAGAAGCTGCTCCTCCACCTCCCATGATGGAGGTCCCGGAGGATACCCCTCCCACCTTCGAGATGGAGGTTGTGGAGGATGCTCCTTCTTCTTCTATAACACCAGGGGAAGACCTTCTCAGTTCGATGGTAGCCCCTCTGAGTAGTTTAGTCGCTTCCTTTGATTGGAATCGATTTGCAAGATACCGCCTTCCGTCTTATGTGCCTTTTGAGATCACAGTACAGGATTTTGGTCTGGTCGTACCCAGCACCATTATAGACGAAGGTGCGTCTATTATTATTCTATCCTCAACTACTTGGAAAGCGTTCGGTTCACCACCGCTTGTGCCTGTTATGCAGAATCTGTTGGCATTTAACAGAAGAACTAGTCAACCGTTAGGGATCCTCCCAAGGTTACCTATTACTTTGGGAGGTAAAACCATCCATATGGACATGATGGTTGTTCCAGGCCCTTTGGATTTCAATTTTCTCCTGGGGCGCAATTACACCTATGCCATGGGAGCGCTTGTCTCCTCCCTTTTTCATGTGGTCTGTTTTCCACATGAAGGGCGAATCGTGACCATTGATCAGCTTTTTTTCTTTGGTCCCGATGTGGCAGCTGGCCCGCCATCATCCCTTCCTGGTTTTTATCCACCCGTTGTATCTGCCCCACCGCAGGTCAACTATGTGGCTACCTACCCCGTGCCTGTGCTCAGTGATGATGCCGTCGTGCATCAGGTGCTGGGGGCATTGGGTCCTGACTTCTAGGATGTTTTCCTTCCATTGGGAGTGGAACTCTTAGAAGCGATGACTTCTTGTTCATTATGATGAGGTTTTCGGAGCACAGTTCGTTGTCTTGTGTCAAGCTCCTTAAAAAAAATGAAACAAGGTTTTCGG
The DNA here is from genome assembly GCA_034641835.2 of Pinus albicaulis. Lineage (NCBI taxonomy): Eukaryota > Viridiplantae > Streptophyta > Pinopsida > Pinales > Pinaceae > Pinus > Pinus albicaulis. Next base: position 119,383 of record JAXQQM020071599.1, on the reverse strand, counting down.
AGCACAGTTCCTTGTCTTGTGTCAAGCTCCTTAAAAAATGAAACAAGGTTGTCGGAGCAGAGTTCCTTGTCTTGTGTCAAGCTCCTTAAAAAATGAAACAAGGTTGTCAGAGCAGAGTTCCTTGTCTTGTGTCAAGCTCCTTAAAAAATGAAACAAGGTTGTCAGAGCAGAGTTCCTTGTCTTGTGTCAAGCTTCTTAAACCATGAAACAAGGTGTCCAGAGGATAGTTCTTTTAATGTGTCAACCTCGTTAAAACAATGAAACACGTTCCCATTCAATTCGAGTCTTTGATCAGATCTCGTAAAATCCCAGTCGAGTCTTTCTCTTGATCTCGTAATTTGAACCTTCACTCCATCCGCCTTACATATGGATTGAAGCTTGGGGGGAATGTACCTTGAATTGAGTCACAATGCTGGGGGCATGCTTACTTTTTCAAGCATAGTTTGTTTCCGTTTCAAGCTTGTGTAAAAATGAAACCGGTTTCAAGCATAGTTTATCTTTGTTTCAAGCTTATGTAAAAATGAAACCAACTTCAAGCAGAGTTTCCTGATTTCAAGCTTGTGTAAAAATGAAACCTTTCCCATTTTACCTCTCGTGATTGCCATTTTATCAGCTTGTTTTTGCTAGATGAGCCTTGGTATTCTCATTCCATTGTCACTATCTGCTTGCCCAATCACATGCCTTCACTTGGTTGTTTTCACCCGTTCCTGAGGAACCGCTGCGATGAATGGTATTGTTAGCCAAAATCTTGACTTTTATCATGTTCTGAGTAGTTCCACCATCACCGAAACTAGTAGCTACCATGTATACCACTCGTTCCTCCAGGAGGAGTCATCTTTTAGCTCTTTTCTGACTTTCTAAACATGAAAAGATTTCCGAGGCCCTTGTCATTTCAATATCGTTAAAGTGGTCACGAAACGACATCTACCCAAAAGATATCGTTATTCTTTGGGCTGGGATAGATTATTTACGAAAAAGGAATAACCTAGCCTATCGCGACTAGGAGGTTTTCTCAGACATAGTTTTCTACCTTTTCGGATCTGAGGAACTATTTACGAAAAGGGACCATTGGATTTTACTTTTCAGCTACCTTTTCAAACTCTCTAAACATGAAAAGACGCTGAGTTCTTCCTTTGTCAGACTCGTTAAACCATGATGACATCAGATTCAGTGATAATGACGCTACTCGAGTTTCTACTTCCTAGGGCTCGTTAAACGTACTAGGATGGACTTATATCACAAGCATATGCTATCCCCCTAAAGCTTGTTATCAAAAATAATTGGGGTACTCGCCAGAAATGGCGGGGAAAAAATGGAACCAACATCATTGTCGTGTCGGCAGTATGTCGCTCTTGGACATGGCACTTGTCTGCATTCGTGTCGGGTTGGGGACATCTCATCTCATCTTTCAATTGCCTCCATGGGTTTGGGTGATCCCTTTTGACCTCTCATTCGCTCTTTGCCTCGTCATCATGACCTCTGATCTATTGATGTCAAATACTGCCAAACTCACTGTCGTGTCGTTTATATGTTCAAGAGAAGTTGACCTCTGCAAAGTACCAACCTTCCTCCGATTCTTGTCTCGATCGTGATTCACAAAACATGGTGTTCCTCTGTCTCCATGTTGATGATGGGAAACACTATGGCCCACCTTCGATCAAGGTCACTTCCCGTCGACTTCACCTCATTATCCAGAAGCTGATCTAGAGACTCCCCTTCTGGTGCCTTGGAGCATGCATGCCTCAATGGCATGTTCTTCACATTCGACATGAGGTTTCCATCATTGGCCTCCGATCGAGTGATTCTACGGGTGTTTGACGTCAGCTCATTGTTCACATGCCGTAAATTGTAGCTGTAGTACCTTGAGGACCATTGGCATTAATGGTGGTACCTCTCACATCTGTTAATAGCTTTCATCATTGGCTGGTAATCAGGCGATGTTCTTGCATGTTCGACTTCAGCTCACATATTCGCATGCTTGAACTTGTACTTTGGTCGGTTCGAGATGGAGCGCAAGACCCTGGATTCCTGTCTGTTATAATCCAGGCTGCGATTTTGTGGATTATTATTATTAGCTACATGACTCGCTGATTGGATGGCTGCGACCATACCTGAGTCTATTGACTGATCCTCATTGATTATTACGCCCATACCACATACATATCATGTATTTGAGACATCGCCTGTACTTCTTCGCGTGTTTTTCACCTGCCGGAGTTTTCGCTGACGTGCTGTAAAAGCATTTCACCCCTCTCTCTCGTTCGGGCCTCATACTTTAGGGGGCATCTGTTACACAGTAATTTGTCACCATCCCTGCCATTCCCCATCCCGCACATTGGAGGGCTCATTCCATGACCTGTGAGCAGAGACAAGACTTGAAAATACTTTCATGACATCCCTCTGAACATGAGCTTTCATTTCCCTGAAGACATCTCTTTGCAAAAAACCCTAAAAACACCTCTTTTTTCATTGGCGCGGGCAGCCAGTTCAGTACTCGCGCCAATGGGGGAAATCCCTCAAAGAGGGCGTGCCAATTGGCGCTCTGTCCCAGAGTCGCACTCGTGCTAGCCAATTTGAGCTGTGTTTTTTAAAAATAAATGGCGGAAGTTTTGTCCCAACAAATTCTCGACCGCTATCTATCTTGAGTTGGAGGTTTGGCTACTTGATTTCCATGGGGAGAGGAAGTGGTTTGCCACCTCTCATGGAAGCTTCCTTGATGATAGGGCCAATCCCATGATTATAGGGATCCCAACTCCCTTTCCTCCATCTATAAAAGCTTGCCCATCTCCATTGCAAGCTAGTCTTCAAGTTCCCAAATTTCCAAGAGCCTTATGCTGCAAGAGCCTTGATTATTCCCCTAAGGCCAAACTCAAGCAAGGAGACTATTTTCAAGATCTGAAGAGAGAGTTTTATCCCATCCTTGTCAGAACTTGGTTGCAATTTTCCTTTGATTGATTAATAATAAACGACTACTGGTTATGGTTCCACTCTTGTTGTTATTTATGATGATGATTTATGTCCTTTCTGACTGACATATAGTTGCATCTACTGGATTTTACGCTTGCGTTTGTTTTGTTTCTCGCATGTGCAGGTTTCCATCACGGAGATCGTGGGGATCGTGATCTGCCAAGGCTAAGGAACAGGAGCGCCACCTCTTCTACAAGCAACAGCGTTGGATTCCTGGTAAGCCTTCATCGCTGGTTGGTTTATTTGCAATTAGGAACCTGCACTATAGCATGAACGATTGTTGCTAGAAGCGGTCTGGGGGGATCGCCTCTATCCGCAGAGGGGATTTACCTCCACAACAGTGGGATTTAAGTATTTTCCACAGATTGGTTTTTGTGAAAATATTCAGCCTGTTTGTGACTTGGGTCTGAATTTTGGCTTCTAGAAGAATCTTTACCAGATCTCATCTTGACCCAAATCCCCCTGTAACAGTTGAAAATCTAGATAAAATCCTAAGAAAAACTCCCAAATCTAAAAATCCAACTATTAGCGGGCCTATTCACAAAGCAATTTCCCTCCCTAAAAACCTTGCAACCTTACAAGATATCCAGTTCAACCTACACTTTGAACAAAGCTTGTTCAGAACCAAATCTTAGAATTGGATAGACCAAGCAGTTTTTGATCCAGCCATCTTACAACAAAGTTCATTTGGGGAAGCCTCTACCACCAATCAAACTGATTTTCAGCTTCTCCAACACTTTGACTCCCTTCAAGGTATGGTAACATAGCTCACCTCAACTATTGATGATGCTTATCTTCAGCAGTCTGTAGAATTATCAGCTCCGTTTGCAACAGCTCCTTATGTTGTTTCCAAATTTTCTCATCCTCAACTCAATTACTCAAGTGTAGCTTCATCTCCTACCTTTCCCTCAAACCTTTCCCCCCAGAGTGCCCAAACCTCCACTCATACACCCGTTGTCCACCTTCTTTCATTTAACCCCCCACCCCCCTTGGTAAACCCTCCTCTTATAAACCCTCTTTGGGCTCCCCCACCACCAATCATGGTAGCCTGGTATGCTCCATTAGTGATACCACAACCTATGGTGCCTATGCCACAATATTATCAATCCAAAATCCCACATTTTGATGGAACTAGTCCCGAAACCGCTCAACAACATGTGGACAAAATGAATGATGCTTTCGACTACCAAGAAATATAGGATGAAACTATACAAATGAGAATGTTTGCTCAAATTTTAGGGGGGAAGTAAAAAAATGGTTCAAAGGCTTGACCCCTAACAATGTCTAGGACATCCCAGCCCTTCACTAGTTATTCATAAATAAATGGGAAGTTAATAAAAATCCTCTCCAAATCCTGTCAGAATATGAAAACATCAAGAGAAACGTTGGAGAGAGTGTCTGAGATTATTGCACTAGATTCAACAATATATACAATGCACTCCATCCTCACATGAAACCCCCACAAAGGCTTAGCCCTAATGAAATTTTTAGATGGTTTCGACCTAGAAATGGCTTATCAGCTGAGAGAAAAAGATCTAACTACACTAGAAGAGATGCATAGGAGTGTTGTAGGTGTGGAAGCAAATCTGATTGCAAAGAAAACTAGAATGAGAAGTGAGAAAAGAGTCATGATCAGGGAAGCGCCTGTAGATTCCACTTTCGATGCCAAGATCGATAGTCTGATGAGAATGATTGAGTGAATCAACCTGAGTGCAAGAGTTGTCCCTAGGGAAAATAAGCCAGCTCCTCAAAATAGAAACCAAAAATTTAGAAGAAACCCCCCTCAAATAAGACAAAGAGAACAAAGAGGACCTGACCAACAAATTAGGACTTCATTCTAAGAAAATTATGCTGATGAGGATGAGGGGGTGGTTGAGGAGCCAGAGGAAAGCCAAATTAATCTAATGGGAATTAATGATGAAGATATTGTTTTCCTCACCGAAGAGGAACAAGATGTATTTTCTTCGACTCGAAATGCAGTAGAATTTGAAGAGTCCTAATATTATAAACAAGGATTCGAGAATGCCATCATGGAGGTGCATAGACAATATAACCTCTGAAGAAAGAAAAATTCAGATATCCCCAAGAGAAAGAATTCTGAAAAAACTGTTGCTAAGGCCCTTGAAGTTTATCCCAAGAAATCAATGGAGAGTTCAAAGAAAATTACAAAAATAACCAGAAATAATGATCTAGAAAGTAGCACTAGCAGACCAACAGTCAGCCCTATCAAAAATGTTCTAGTTGATATCCCTAATACAAGTCAACAATATCAAATGGCTGCAAAAATAGTGCTTGATAAGAGTGATTCAAATCTACCAAAGTCACAGACACCATTCAATATTGAGAATGAAATTGCCAAAATAAAAATCTCCATCCCTCTCACTGAATTGGTGAACCAAGATTTATATAGGTCCCAAATCCTAAAAGCATTGAACATAGGAGAAATCATTGATACGGTCAATATAAATTATTACAAACCTGAACTTTTGTTTGGGCCATAAGTAGAGGGCGAATTCCAAGAGGGAGGTGTCCCCCCATTTTATCTCAGTTTGAATAATCATGATAAAATTCTCCATAATTCCATGATAGACTCAGGTGCATCTCATAATCTCATTCCAAAGGCCGTTATGTAGAAACTTGGCCTGGAAATAACTAGACCCTACAAAGACCTGTACTCTTTTGAATCCAGCAAAGTTAAATGTTTGGGCCTCATCAAGGAACTCTGTATTACATTAGCCCAGATACCGGCCAAGAGTCTAGTGATGGACATCGTGGTGGTTGACATCCTTCCCAAATATGGTATGCTTTTATCACGCACATGGGGAGCCAATCTTTCAAGCACTCTCCAAATGGATATGACTTATGATACCATACCAGTTTTTGGCCAACAAAGGAGGTTGTATAGGGAGACTCTAATGAAATACATGGTGAGCAGCCGAGAGAAGCCTCATAACTACCCCTTGTACTCTACCCACTCTGACATTGATTCACTTATTCTTTATAATGATGTAAATATTTATGAAAAAGTAACTACAGAAGAAGAAGACCATAAGAAAGAACAATCAGTCCAAATGGAAATTGTGCAACACAAATATGAAACTGAACCCTTTTGGAACATGAGTTTTGATGGTTTGTGTAGCAAAGCTAGCTTTGGAGCAGGTCCGTGGATATGCAATACTAAAAATAACTATGCAGAAGGGAATTATTACAAGCTAAAATTTTAGTGTACCAACAATATAGAAGAGTACGAGGCACTTCTTTTGGGTTTGAAACTTTTGAAGAGACTAGGGGCAAGAGAATCTTTGTCCATGGGGATTTTGAGCTAGTCATTAAACAAATCATGGGAGAATATTCAGCCAAACATCCCATATTGAGAGCATACAGGAATGCTGCCCTCGACATCCTGAAAAATTTTGAAGAATATGACCTTGCTGCAGTTCCAAGAAATCAAAATATCTTGGCTAATGGGCTAGTATTTTAAGCCAACACTTGTCAATTTCCTCACCCCAACAAACAATATACAGTGCAAGTTAAACACCGCCCAGCAATCCCTGATAACAGGAGATATTGGCAAGTCTTTGAAGATGAAAAACAGATTGAGATTTTCCTCCAATATAAGGGTGAGTTTGAAGATTTTCATTTGGACCGAGACTTTTCCACTAGAGATAAAATGTGTAGCGAGGAGCCCCCTCCCCATTTCGATGTTAAATTTTCAGCAAATGGAGATAAGCATAGGATAGAGGTGCATGAAGATTGAGAAAAGGAAGAATTTGAAGTACTGGAATTCAGAAGAAACACCCTCCTGAGAGGATTGGTCCCTCTGGAGGAACTATTTGATTTCAATGATGTGGCTAAGAAACCAAAAATGGAGTCCACGGAAGCAAGTATTGAAGAATTTAATCTGAGCCCAAGATGGTAAAGTTGTCAAAAACCCTACTAGCAGTTATAAAACATAAATACATCGCTTTTTTCAAAGAGTTTATTGATGTGTTTTCCTGGAGTTATGAGGACCTGAAAACTTATGATACAGATATTATCTAGCACAAAATTCCACTCAAGGAGAACTACAAGCCTTTCAAACAAAAATTGTGCAGGATAAATCCTATCCAAATGCCTCTAGTGGAGAATGAGATCAAGAAGATGTATGATGCCAAGATAATAGTCCCAATCAGATACTCAAAATGGGTTTCCAGTATTGTATCGCTAAGAAATAAGACAGGTGAGATTAGACTCTGCATTGACTTCAGAAATCTAAACAAGGCATCTCTTAAGGACAACTACCCCCTACCAAAGATGGATCACATATTGAAAAAGGTGGTGGGCTCCAAAAGAATATCTCTGCTAGATGGTTTTTCAAGGTACAATCAAGTGCTGGTACACCCAAATGATCAACACAAAACAACTTTTACCATCCCATGGGGAACCTTCATGTATGTAAAAATTCCTTTTGGATTAATAAACACTCGTGCCACTATTCAAAGAACAATGGATATTACTTTTTCAAAATAAATTGGTATATTCATCGTGATATATCTTGATGATATTACAGTATATTCGAAGGCTAATGAAGAGAATCTGGCCCATTTGAGAAGAGTGTTTGAGAAATGCAGAAATTTTGGCCTATCTCTGAATCCTAAGAAATCATTATTTGGTCTTGAAGAAGGAAAGCTTCTAGGCCACATCATATCTAAAGGAGGCATCAAGATTGACCCCAGCTAGATTGAGGGTATTATTCAAATTAGCCATCCCAGAAACATCAAGGAACTATAATCCTTCATCAGAAAGATAATTTTTTTGAGGAGGTTCATACCAAACCTCGCAGAACTCCTGAGGAATATCACTAACATGCTCAAGAAAGATTCATGAGTCAAATGTACCAGAGAGGCTAAATAGTTTTTGACCTAGTAAAGCAAGCACTCACATAGGCGCCGGTTTTGATCAGCCCTGATTTCACCAAGGACTTTATTTTTTTCTCCTTTGAATCAGTACACACAATCGTCGTTGTAATAATGTAGAAGAATAAATATGGGCACGAGAAGCCCATAGAATTTTTTAGCCAAGCTTTAAGAGATTCACCTTTGAAGTATAATATTATGGAAAAGTAGGCTTTTGCCTTGATCAAGGCACTCAAGGATTTCAAAGTCTACATTCTGCATTCACACATCATTGCATTTGTGCCCAATACCATTGTCAAAGACATCCTAACACAGGATCCAGATGGAAAAAGAGGCAAGTGGATTGTTTTCATCTTGGAGTATGATTTAGAGATTAGGCCCACCAAACTAATCAAGGGACAAGGAGTAGCCAAATTAATTGTTGAAACATATTTTCAAGCACTGGATATTAACATGATTCATTCACTGGATGAAAAAGAGGAGTTGGCGACTCCACCAATTGAGGAAGCATACTTGAATTCTCCCTGGTACGCAGATATATTTTATGTTATGTTCTATTTAAATGATCCTCCTGGTTTTTCCAAAACAAAGTCTAGATTCTTGAAATTAAAGGCTGTAAAATTCTGCATACTAGAAAATGTTTTGTGTTGGAAAGATTCTGGGGGAATATTGCTTAAATGTTTGCTTCAAGAAGATGCAGATAGAGTTACAAAATAATTCCATGAAGGGGATTGTGGAGGTCATCTCTACTGGAAAGCCACTGCTAATAAGATCCTTAAAGCTGGTTTCTACTGGCCTACCCTTTTCCCAGACACCCACAAAATGGTAGCCACCTGTCATAAATGCCAAATATTTGAGGGAAAAAGAAAGTTTTTGCCTCTGCCTTTACAACCTACCTCTTTTGAAGCTCCTTTCCAACAATGGGGTTTAGACTTCATTGGGGAAATCCACCCTTCCTCCTCTGGCCAACATAAATGGATCCTCACTGCTATAGAATATTTTACCAAATGGATAGAGGCCATCCATTCTAGAAATGCTACTAATTTAGCGATTATCAAATTCCTTGAATCCAACAACATGTATAGATTTGTTTGTCCTAGGAAGATCATCACAGACAATGCTATTGCATTTAAGTCTAAGAAGATGATATATTTTTGCCACAGATATCACATTTCTTTGGGAAATTCAATAGCTTATTACCCTCAAGGTAATGGATTAGCTGGGTCTTCCAACAAGAGCCCATAAATATCATAAAAATTTTTCTAGAAGATAATAATATATATTGGCATAACAAATTGGTACAAGAATTATGGGCTGATAGACTGAACACCGAGAAATCAATTGGCATGTCACCATTCCTGTTAGTCTGTGGAATAGATGAAGTCTTCCCAACATCCCTAGGAGTGCCAGCCATGAAGCTCATTCAAGAAGCACAGGCTGAAGAAAATGATGTGAAAAATAAGAATAAGCAAGACCATTCAACTGCAGTAGTCCAGAGAAAAGGTGTACAACAGAACCTAGGTGGTGCAAGAAAATATGAAGAAGATCTTTGACAAAAGGACAAAATCCAATGATTTCAATATCAGAGATAAAGTGCTGAAATGGGACTCCAAGCGAAAAGATAAAGGAAAGCATGGAAAATTTGACAAATTGTGGAAAGGGCCATATATTATTCATTCTTTCATAGGAGACAATGTGTTTTTCTTGCAAGAAATGGATGGAATATAGCTGTTTGGAGATCCTGTCAATGGCAGGATGTTAAAACACTATCTCTACTGAACAACTCAAATAATAATTTCATTAGTGTAAATACCATAGCACTCCAATTTTCAATAATCCAATGGACCAAGTTGAAGCCTGGAGTGAAGGCCATAAGCCTAGTCTAATGCGCCAAAAAAAAAAAAAAAATTGTATACAAATTTTATGAAAGTGTTGCAAATTAAAGTGCCACTACCATTGAAAAGAGTTTTGGTGCAGTCATACAGCTTAAGCATGATTGTACAATTTTGAATTTTCTGCTTATAGGTTAGAAAATGAAGATTTTCCAAACCATTTAATCATGGCTTATCAGTAGTTAGGTAGAAAATTACATTGGTTCAATAGCCTAATCCGAACCAATAAGATAAATAAGGGATAGGTGATAGGTTAGAGATTCAAAAGAAAAATAATGCCAGGGTCTGCAAGTCTAAATGCACCCCAAAAGGAAGAAAAATGATTAGAATCATAGATTAGGTAGGTAGGTGTGCAAGTGAACTCTCAATACTTTGAGCATGTTTCCAGTTTTCAGATTCAGGTTGCTTTTCAGTCTCAAGATCAAGTGTGTTTTGAACCTCAGTTTGCAGAAGGCATTGACTTTAGTTTGAAGGTTGCAGCCATAGAAGTTGCAGTAGATCAAGTTGCAGGGTTGGGATCAGGCCACTAGTCTATGGTGTTCTTAACAACTCCTGAAGGAGATGCCATCCCCAGTTGGAGCCACTGTTAGAGCTCTGTAAGTTACAATATCACAAGGTGACTGAGTATTTCTTATTTCATTTAATGAAAATAATATTCCATGACTATCATTTATTTTCAGTGAAAGAAAGGGAACTTCTGAATGTAAAGAGCTTCAAAGGAATCAATCTACTTTTCTATTCAGTAAAAGGAAGGAAATGTTGTTGATAAGGTGTCATGGGAATCAAACTTCGTTTCTGCCCTCATTCCATTTCATCCACCCTCTTTACCCCCTCATCTCCTACATATTCTAAAATGCTTTGAATCCCATTCAGACCCCAAAACCCACATGTATAACCTTGGGACTTTTTCTCTATAAACCCTTTTACATATTCTGAAATTCCATGATTATAGCTCCGCCCCCCACAGCTCGCCGCTTGATACATGCATATGCATATATATATATATATATATATATATATATATATATATATATATATATATATATATCACATAAAACACCCACATTTCCTCTATATCCTAATTCCAACACTCTACCCCTCTTTGCAATTGCACATCTCAAAATTTAAAGGATAAGTGCCCAAGGGTAAATATTATAGACGCTGAAGTGCGATATGCGGGGCAGGCAAGACCCATATCATTCTCATCTACACCTTAAGTGCTTTGAAATCCTTCATTTCTTGGTTCGGGCGGCTTTTTCCATTTCTTAACTAAAAAACACTTATCCACTCAAATTTTTTTATGGAGGGGTCCATTTCCTGATCATAATCGCATATCACAGTATTTTGGGCATGGATGAAAAATGTTAAAGTCAGTGAAGTGGGTGATGTGGCAAGGGGACGTAGCAAGGTGACGTGGCAGAGGACATGGTCTAGCTCGCGTACCACACATCGCACATCTCACAAGTCAAGTTTATGATTAAATGCTAAAAAGTTGCGAAGTGCAATAGAGGCCTAGACGCGATGTAATTTTGAAGGCAAATTCTAGAGGATTTTGAATCCGCACACAGGACCTTTTCTGTATTAAATCGCAGCAGAGGAGGAAAAGGGGTTACAACGTAAAAAACTGTAGAACACCGAAGTGAGATGGGCGATACAGTGGGGCTCGATCATAACGTGTAGATTGCAAAAGATAAAAGATAGGTCATGAAGGTAAAATGTTAAACTGGCGGAGTGGGATGTGCGATGACAGTAGAACTCGATCGCAATGCGCACCTCATAAATGTTAAAAGACAAGTGCTAAGGAAAAGGTAAGAACATCCAAATGCGAAGTGTGATATCAGAGCGTATGCAATGTATTCCAAAACCAAGATCTAAGAATTTTCAGGTCCATGTGAATGATTTTTTACATTGTTTTGTGTGTAAAATGATCAAATAGGGCATACAAGGTTTGAAGCTCATTTCATGAAGAAATAAGGCTAAATGCAAAGCAAAGGCTGAATTTCACTACAACAAGGAAAAAGATAGAAAAGGTTGATTTTGGCATTAATGCAAAGATAATAACAGCAGAGACTGAAGAGGCAGCAAAGCACATCAACACCAACATCAATAAATGAAAGTAGTCAATGTTGCACCAGACTTAACTACCCAACGCCGATCTTTTAAAAAGTAGGGCTAGATGTCAGGACCATCTTTCGTTGCCTCTTCAGAATCATCACACACCACTTCCAAGACTACCTTTGATTCTAATATTGAGCCATTGAAGCTTTTAGATACATGAAGAGTTGCTCAAAATTAATTTCAAAAGTGATTTTGTCAGAGATTTCATTTGTTTAGGCCTTGCATGGCCATACCTGTTTAATTTTCAGTTGTTGTAATAAATGAAGACTGCCAAAGTAGATTAGGGAAACTGACTTAAGTTTTTACTTAAATACTGCTTGAACCTCCATTTTCATGGGTTAGATATTTTAGCACCTATATTGTAAGAACTACTATTGGAGCACTGTAATTTTTGAAGCTAGACATCGATAATCAAAGACCGGTTACAGGATTCTTGAGCTGTGTTAAAATGGTGACGTGCTTCTTTTTTATTTAAATATTTCCGTTGTTTTCTCTGCTATGTATCTGCTCATATAATTATAAATCAGAAATTTTAGATTAAGATTCACTGTCAGAGCGCCTTAATTCTATTTGCATTTACAATATGAATGTTTTCTATTGAAGTCTGTTGGGGTTCCCATGTTTTGGTAGATTTGGCAATACCAAAAGATGAGACAACATCAAACCACTTTGGGGCCCTAAGATCTAGCCCTCCTGGACCCAGAGAGGGATCTCTCCAAATAGAGCAAGAATGATATATATTTGAAGCTCAAATAAGGTATTAGGCTAGGTATGAAGCACGAAGGAGGTTTTAAAATAATTTGGTTGGTTGGTTGCTGGGTTGGTTAGGAGACCATAAACCGAGAAGGTAATGGGAGAGAAGGAATAGGGAAGCAGGATATTTCAGCAAAGAGGATAGGTCAAGAAAGTGCCATCCATTGGGCTATGGAGTCATGAAAGGATAATTACTTGCAACCACTAGCCAAGGCTTTCAAAGGGCAAGTCATCTATACTAGAGGATATTTTAGATAGATGATGGGATGGAACATTAAGGAGAGAAGGTGCAAGAAGGAAAGCGGCCCAATTTCTGTCTATAGATCAGGTCAGAGGTCATTTAACTCCAGACCTGCTTGGACATACTCGAAGGCAGCTCTCGAAGGGGGACAAAGGGGTTTCTTATAGATCGGACCAGAGGTCATTTAACTCCAGGTCTGCTTTAGCAACTCCAAGGGAAAACAGAGATAAGATTGATGAAGAAACATCCAAGCAACAAACCCACAAGTTCATACATCAGCCAGCAGGCAATAACATCCACTGCACTGGTTAAACCACATGAATTCGCTCTTAGATAGCACATAAGGCAGAAAACATTAAAGGTAGGGAGAGCAGGAAACATAGGGCACCTAACAAGGGTGAATCCTATGTTATACTTATGTTGCCTACCAGAAGAACATGAAACAGTATGAAAATGTGATATACAGAGTTAGAAAAACATCACCAATAGTAATAGACCAGGATCCTGTGAAATGTGCTTTGATTAATTGATGCAAAACCAGTCATGTACAATAAGCTCAATGGCTAATACAATCCAAACTTTCTCCTCCCAGCCTATTACATACAACTACTCTGCTACTCCCTCCCACGACTGTTCTAACAGTCAAGAATGAATCCCTCTAACAGCAACTGCCACAGCAAGGCAACAACAACAACAATATGTTCCCGGGGGTTCTTATAGGAGAAGAGGAAGAAACAGAAGTAGGTGAACAATTAAATGAGTCTCATTAAGACGGAATGGTGGAGGAAACCGAGTCCATTCTGCTTAATGGCGTTGTGTTGTACTCTGTAGATCAATTTGGAGACCTCTTCCGGGTCGGTTTTGACCTCAGATATTTATTTGGAGTCCTTTCGGCGTCTGGAGCTCTGTGTTGCCATTCTGGAATAAATGAACTGGATGGGAAAACTGCAAGGCCGCTCCATACCTCCATAACTGCTGCCTGACTGTCTTGAATGGGCTTCAGTCAGTGTAATTAATCGTTTCAGGGCTCGAGGAGATATGAGGAATGATGTAGGTAAACGTCTTTCCTAGAGGAAATGCGTTCTGCTGATATTAAAACGCGGATATGACCTTTGCGTGCTTAAGTCTTCAAACCGTGCCCTTTCCCTTTGAATGCAGGGTTTAAACATTAACTTCATTAATAACAGGCACCAACCCCCCTTTGAATACCTTCTGCTGGTCCGCTGACAAATGCTGAAACGGCCTCTATGTGCTGTCTGCGTAATAAAATACACCTGTTATAAACCTGGGCAGTAGTGGTGGAGAAGTGCTTTGGAGGCCCGGAGGAACGGTGGCAGAACAGTGGGAACAGCGGAAACAATGAGAAGTGGCGGAAGAAATGATTATAGTGTAGAACCCAAAGGTTAAATGTTTGGGCGAATAACACAGGGAAACAGAGAAAAGCAATGGAGTGGAGCCACGGAGGTGGGACCCGGGCTAAATCGCAATCGCAAATCGCAATCGGGAGACGGAAGTGGAGCGGAACAATAAGCATGGGATTTGCGATGCGATGGGCAATTCCTTTGCAAATTCAATATATGACCAATTTCCCGTTTACAAAGGAAAGACCCTTTATTTATATGAAAAGGCAGAAGAGTAGTACGATGGGCCCGGGGGTCAAATCGCAAATCGCAAATCGCAAGATGGGATGGAGCGGAAGGATCATCGCAACGCGGAGCAAAGAACTGTGATTGCGATATTGCGATCGGGCGGAGTTGCGATGGAGGGCAGTGTGATGGGCAGAAAGTGCGATGGGAAGAAAATGCGACGGTGCAATATGCGATCGGGGCGATGTGCGACATGCGATCGGGGCGATGGATGTGATCGGGCGGAGTTGCGATGCGAGAACTTGCGACGGGGGGAAAATGCGATCAGGGGAAAATGCGATGGGCAGAAAGTGCGATGGCGCGATCAGTCAATCGCATCGCAAATATTTGCGATGGACTAATTGACCACAAACAATGAAAATGCGATATGCGATAAGTGCGATCTGCGCTGGAAAAGCGGCGGGGGTTATATAATATAGGACCTTATAATAAGGTTTATATTGCATGGCGGGAATGAGAGGGGAAGTGGTTATATATAAAGGGGTGGGACTTATAATAAAGTAGGAGAGTGAGTTTTGGCCCATTTTAATGCATTTTAAGGCCAAAGAAGAGTAACGATAGAGGGAATAAGGGGGAGTTTGGCTAAGCAAATGGTAGAGGAAGAATATAAAGGGGATTTGGGAGGATTGAGAGGGTGCAAGAGGTAAATAGAAGGGAGGAAAAAGGGAAATGGAATAATAAGGGGAGGAGGCCTTTTGGGCATTTCTTCACATAACAGAGAGGCTTTATAATAAGAATCAGCAGAGGGGAATTTATCAAAGGATAAAAGACACATGGAGGCTTCAAGGAGACTGTGTTTTCAGAGGAAATGCATTCCTTGAAGGCTCAACAACAAACTTAGCCCCCTGTTTTGCTTGTCAAAAATCTCATAGGGGGGCTAACAGTGGCTCCACATGGGGATGGCTTCTTCTTGAAGGAGTCAAGAATTCAGAAAATGATCTCTTGGTGTAGGCCAGGTGCCTGCTGCTTGAACCATCCATTTCTTTCTTTGATCAGCTGCCACAAGCTATGAAGACAACATATCAGCAGTAAAATTCTCCCAAACAACTACCTACCCACACTATAGTCCTAACATTTTTCCTTTGGGTGCATTTGGGCTTGCAGACCCTTTACATCATTTTATTTTCAAACAAGAAAACAAACCTATTCTACTTCTACCCTTATTGCTCCATGAGACCAGATTAGACTGTTGGTCTCACATGTTTCTCTACCTACACTACTACCTGCTAGGATTAGACTGTCTAGCAGGTTTCTTCTCTACATTCTAAGATAGAAAACAACTAATCACATGCTCATAGACTGAGCTTTATTGAGCTTTTCCTACCTACCCTACTCTAACTGGGAATCTCTGATGTTTTAGGTGATACAATAATGCCAATGCAGCCAGTCAAGCAGTAACAAAAAAGGATATGAGCACTGGCTTCCTGTCAGAGATAACCACAGGGTGCTCTGCCTGTGGTCCTTCAAAATTGTGGTCACCATCAGTAGTGACCCTTCCTAATGAAACTGGCCCGTGCTAAGGATCAACGCTGGAGTATTTGAGCACATCAGGGCCTCCACGTATTTTTCCGCAGGATCAATGAGCATATGATGTGCACTTTCTTCACTTAGGCCTTCCATGATTGGTAGGTTGTTTGCGTCCTAGGCGGCTTTGGTTATTTCATCTTCCACTTCATCTTCAAAGGGGCTCTTGGGAACCGGATCATCTTCTTCTTCTACTTCGAAAAGCAGTGGAATCTCTTCTCTTTTGGGGGGAGAGAGACTTTCCAAGAATGCTTTTGGGTCTCTAAACTCGTATGATATCTCTTGTGATTTCAAAAGTTTGAGCTCAACTTCATACCTATCAGCCAGCACTTCTAAAAAAAAATTCTTGATCACGGGTCCGCCTTTTGAGCTGAGAGGAATAACCCCTGGAAGGTCCTCCACCTTATATTTCACCAAGTCACTAGATATTATATCATGGCATACTGCCATGAAATCTGGAAACATTTCTGCAAACCATTCAGGGTCTTCCATTAGTGACGTGGCTTGGTCTTCAGCATGGATGATGTTGTACTGCGACATGGTCTCCCTGTGGAGTCTCGTGAAACCAAGATAATCAGTGGCCTGCTGATCACCTGTGGAGTCTTTTTATCATTCAGGAATTGTGGAGTCGCCAGGTGGATAATTTACAACTTACTGTACACCACAGTGGTTTACCAAATCAAAGCTGACTGGTCTCGGTCCCCAGTGGAGTCACCATTATGTTGGTGACGACAATGGGAAATAGACCAAATATTAGCAGTTTTGGACTCTCATATTCATCCCTAGTGGAGTCGCCATTATGTTGGGGTTCCCATGTTTTGGCAGATTGGCAAGACCAAAAGATGAGACAACATCAGAACCACTTTTGGGCCCTAGGATCTAGCCCTCCTGAACCCGGAGATGGATCTCTCCATGAAGCAAAGAATGATATGTCTTTGAGAGCTCAAAATGAGATGTTAGGCTAGGTATGAATCATAAAGGAGGTTTTAAAATAATTTGGTTGGTTGGTTGTTGGGTTGGTTAGGAGACCATAAACTGAGAAGGTAATGGGAGAGAAGGAACAGGGCAGCAGGATATTTCAGCAAAGAGGATAGGTCAAGAAAGTGCCATCCATTGGGCTATGGAGTCATGAAAGGATAATTAATTGCAACCACTAGCCAAGGCTTTCAAAGGGAAAGTCATCTATACTAGAGGATCTTTTAGATAGATGATGGGATGGAACATTAAGGAGAGAAGGTGCAAGAAGGAAAGCAACCCAATTTCTGTCTATAGATCAGGTCAGAGGTCATTTAACTCCAGACCTGCTTGGACGTACTCAAAGGTAGCTTTCAAAGGTGGACAAAGGGGCAGCTTATAGATCAGACCAGAGGTCATTTAACTCCAGGTCTGCTTTAGCAACTCCAAGGGAAAAACAAAGATAAATTTGACAAAGAAACATCCAAGCAGCAAACCCCTAAGTTCATACATCAGCCAGCAGGCAATAACATCTACTACACTGGTTAAACCCCATGAATTCACTCTTACATAACACATAAAGCAGAAAACATTAAAGGTAGGGAGAGCAGGAAACATAGGGCACCTAACATGGGTGAATCCTATGTTATACTTCTGTTGCCTACCAGAAGAACATGAAATAGTATGAAAATGTGATATACAGAGTTAGGAAAAACATCACCAATAGAAATAGACCAGGATCCTGTGAAATGTGTTTTGATTAATTAGTGCAAAACCAGTCATGTACAATAAGCTCAATGGTTGTTACCATCCAAAATTTCTCCTCCCAGCCTATTACATACAAACTACTTTGTAACTCCCTCCCAATCCTGTCCTAACAGTCAACTGAATCCCTCTAACAGCAAAATGCCCAACAACTGGACAACAACAACCTTTACATTATGTTCTCGGGGATTCTTATAGAAGAAGAGGAAGAAACAGAAGCAGGTGAACAATTAAATGAGTCTCATTAAGATGGAATGGTGGAGGAAACCGAGTCCATTATACTTAATGGCGTTGTGCTGTACTCTGTAGATTGGTTGGAGACGTTTGCCAGGTCAAGATTGACCTCTGATATGTTCTTTAAGTCCTTACGATGGTCTGGAACTTTGCGCTTCCATTCTAGAATAAATGAACTGGATGGGAAAACTGCAAGGCCGCTCCATACCTCCATAACTGCTGCTTGACTGTCTTGAATGGGCTTCAGTCAGTGTAATTAATCGTTTCAGGGCTCGAGGAGATATGAGGAGTGCTGTAGGTAAACGTATTTCCTAGAGGAAATGCGTTCTGCTGATATTAAAATGCGGATATGACCTTTGCGTGCTTAAGTCTTCAAACCGTGCCCTTTCCCTTTGAATGCGAGGTTTAAACATTAACTTCATTAATAACAGGCACCAACCCCCCTTTGAATTCCTTCTGCTGGTCCACTGACAAATGCTGAAACGACCTCTCTGTGCTGTCTGCGTAATAAAATACACCTGTTATAAACCTGGGCAGTAGTGGTGGAGAAGTGCTTTGGAGGCCTGGAGGAACGGTGGCAGAACAGTGGGAACAACGGAAACAATGAGAAGTGGTGGAAGAAATGATTATAGTGTAGAACCCAAAGGTTAAATGTTTGGGCGAATAACACAGGGAAACAGAGAAAAGCAATGGAGTGGAGCCACAGAGGTGGGACCCGGGCTAAATCGTAATCGCAAATCACAATCGGGAGACGGAAGTGGAGTGGAACGATAAGCATGGGATTTGCGATGCGATGGGAAATTCCTTTACAAATTCAATATATGACCAATTTCCCGTTTACAAAGGAGAGACCCTTTATTTATATGAAAAGGCAGAAGAGTAGTACGGTGGGCCCGGGGGTCAAATCGCAAATCACAAATCGCAAGATGGGATGGAGCGGAAGGATCATCGCAACGCGGAGCAAAGAACTGCGATTGCGATATTGCGATCAGGCGGAGTTGCGATGGGCAGAAAATGCGATGGTGCGATATGCGATCGGGGCAATGTGCGACATGCGATCGAGGCGATGGATGCGATCGGGCGGAGTTGCGATGTGAGAACTTGCGACGGAGGGAAAATGTGATCAGGGGAAAATGCGATGGGCGGAAAGTGCGATGGCCCGATTGGTCGATCACATCGCAAATATTTGTGACGCGATCAGATCGCATCGCAAATATTTGCGATGGATTAATCGACCACAAACAACAAAAATGCGATATGCGATCTGCGCTATAAGCGGCGGGTTAATATATAGAAACTTTATAATAAAGTTCTATATGGAATGTGTTTGCGGGGTATAGAAAATGGGGAAGTGGTTTAGGCCTATGGTAAAGTTAAAAGTGGGTTTTAAGCCCATTTCAATGGATTTAAAGGCAAGAAGGGGTACGATAGAGGAATAAAGGGGAATGATGGCCAACCAAGGGTAAGGGAAGAAATTAAAGGGAATTCGAAAAGGTAAGAAGGGAAATAGAAGGGGAAATAAGCATAATCTAAGTGGGGGTTGAAATAAGAGGGAGAAGGGGGCCTTTGGGCATTTCTTCACAAACAGAGAGGCTTTATAATAGGAATCAGCAGAGGGGAATCTATCAAAGGATAAAAGACACATGGAGGCTTCAAGGAGACTGTGTTTTCAGAGGAAATGCATTCCTTGAAGGCTCAAAAACAATTTAGCCCCCGTTTGCTTGCCAAAAAATTTATAGGGGGGGCTAACAAAGTCTGATTAAATAATTCTTAATTTCTCTTTAGTCACTACTGAACCTTATTGTTTCTTCCACCTCCTAATTCATACAGCTCTTAAGATCCATTTCGCATAGTTAGCTTTCCCTGTGATTTGCTCTTGATTTTGATGTGCCTTTCCGACCTTTGACTCCATCGCCCAATGGAATAGCCTCTGCAGCCCTATCTTTCCAAACACATAACCAAAAATCTTCAAAAAACCTCATTTCTATAACTAGCCTAACATCTGCAATGATAACCCTCAAGCTAAATCATAAATCATAAAACAGAGAGAGCCCTCTCTAATTCTAGGAAGGCTAGGTCTTGGACTCCAAAGTGGTTTGATGTTGTGCTTTATATTTTAGTATTGACAATATTCTAAATTATAGAGTGCTAACAGATATTTTCTATGTATTTTTAATCACTTAAAAGCCATTATCTTGGCTTGGTAACGAAATATTGACAATGCCATTCACTGGTTATAATTAAACTGATCAAGCTGGCTCTTGATGAGACCCCTTGTCCTTTTGATATAATCTCAATTCATTACCCTCTTTTGGTAGGCAATATTGGTAATGTCAGTTAAACTATTTCCTTATGAACATGGTAATGAGCTCTTGATGAGACTTATTATCTTCTAAGCTTCTTAGCATAATTTTTTGAATTTCTTTCTAAAAATTGAAATTTTTTCCAGATGGGGTGAATCATTGGTCCTTTTGAGGATTCTGAATGATAATTTTAGAGTTTAATATTGCTTATCTGTAAAAGAGTCTTTGTTTGTTAAATATTCTTTTCTTTACTGATAATAGAATAACCATACTCTATAAAAATGAGATTTTATCAAAGAATAAATAGCTTCAGTGAAATTACATTTTTCAGCGAATAAAATCTATTTGATATTCAAATATTTCAATTGTTTCCCTAACAATTATTATTTCTAAAAGCGATAAATCAAAAAAACAATTTTGAGATGTTTATTTGAAAAGTCAAAAAATTAATACCATTCAACTTTTATTTTCCTAAGAAATAAAATACAGTAATATATAGGGAATAGAAGGGGTTACCTTCTATGAAAAATATTTCTTTAAAATCAACCCATAAACAGGCAAAGAATCTCTTTTTCTGATAAATCTTGCAATAATAACGTTGATGGGCCTATTTCTTCAATGATTTGAAATGGTCCTAGCCATAGTCTTTGGAATTTAGTATGTTTACCTTTTTCCTCGTGTGCTTTATCCCATTTCAATACTAGATCACCAATTTGAAATGTTTTTGGAGTGACAACAGTTGTATGAAATTAAGCTTTAGCTAACTGTTGATGAGGTATATGAATAACTTTAGCTTTTTCTCTTTCCTCCTCAAGTTTAAGGATTTGAAATTGTCTTACTTGAAAAGAAGAAGATGGTGATTCACCAATAAATTGGACTAAGGAAAGAGAAGGAATAATTACATTGGTAGGTAGAACAACTTCTTTCCCATAAACAACATTAAATGGAGAAGTTTCAATGGAGGCCTTCTGAGTTATTTGATCTGCCCAAAGAGAAAATATTAATGATTTATGCCAATTTCGTTGGTTTGGTCAAATTTTTTTTTAATGATTCTAATAAGGTTTTTATTTTTTGATTTTGCTAAAGCATTTCCTTGAGAATAATAGGTAGCAGAATATTTGAGTTTAAAACCTCTTTTAATAGCAAATTCTATCATAGCAATTACTGAGAAATAATATGCATTGTCAAACATCAAAGCAGTAGGTAAACCAAATCTAGTTATGGTAAACTGATCAATGAACTCAATAATATTATTAGAGTTGGCTACTTTTAGTGGAATTGCTTCCACCCATTTAGTAAAATAATCGGTAGTTGTAAGGATGTATTTATGTTGTTTGGAAGAGTTAGGAACAATCTCACCATTTATATCTAATCCCCATTGCTTAAATGGTTTTTCAATATTAACTGGCTGTAATGGAAAATCCGGTTTCCTTTGTCTTCCAGATGCACTTTGGAAAATTTTTCATTTCCTTGTATAATCATGAGCATCTTTGAAAAGTGTTGGCCAATAGTAACCTGCACGCAAGATTTTATGTGCTGTTGTATTCCCTCCAAAATGTCCTCCAGCTAGTCCATCGTGGAGTTCCTGCAAAACTTTCTCTGCTTTAGTTTTCTCTAAGCATCTTAATAACACAGAATCAAAATTTATTCTAAACAATACATCATTAATCATTTCATATTGCTTGGATTTCAATATTAAAGCATGCTTTGTTTTATAACTAAGCTTTGTTGGGGCATATCCATTTTTCAAATAAAACTTGAGATCATCATATTGAGACTGGGCATCGTTGAGGTTTACCTCTGACACATGCACCTCATTACTTGAGACAGCCTCTAATGATAAATGGGATGCTCCTGTTAGAATTCTGCAAAAAACTTGACCTCTAAAAATTTTATAAGGTCTAATTTCTACAACATATTCTTGTAAAGCAGTAACCCAATTGGCCCTTTTCTCTCCTAGTTCTCTTTGCATCAATATTGCCTTACTGCAGAGAATGGAACTATTATCTTGTTGTGATTTTTAAGGAGAAATGGCCTAAAATTCTTTATAGCTTTAAAGATAGTGTTGTGGATCATCTGCATATCCTTTTAATTTTATATTAAAAATACAAAAAAATCTGAAATTGAAAGAAAAGAAAATATGTTAAAGTATTATAGTTTTATACTTTGGCATAAAAATAAAATGTTTTTAGTTTGATGTATTAAATTTTAACTATTTTAAACCTTGTACAAGTGGGTTTTGTATCAAAATATTAAAGGCCGATCAATTCAATCGGTGGAGAGTGCTGATATTCAAAGTCTAAACTGAATGACCCAACCCGCGGGCACTACCAGCACGATAGTTAACGAAATGGGTGCCTCCGCAGTTGACAGGGTTGACTACGGAGGCAATAGAGATGGACGGTGGATATCGACTACGGGGGCACCAGCTAGAGTTTTCAACCATACCCCAAGACCCCCCACAGTGACATCATATGCCCAAATGAATAAACGACTCAAAAAGTACAACTTTGCCTTTTTTCCATTACTTCACTGGCTTTTAACTTTAAAATCCTTAACTTTTATGTATTTTTCCTTTACTTCAAAGTCCCTTTTTCCTTTGTATTTCCATCTCCTACAACCCCAATGCGATTGCATCGCAACATCACCCATCGCATTATCAAAATTTCCGCAGCACTTAACTCCGCCGTCCATCTTCCGTCGATGCGATAATCCTCCATTGCATCGTGCGATCGCACCACCCTCCAGCGCTTAATTACTTCTTCATGTTTTCGGCCAATGCGATCATCGCACCATCGCGCATCACATCACACTCACCCCACGCTTCATTTCTCATCGCATATCGCAATTTCCTCCACCCGAAACATTCCCGCTCCTCTTCCGCTTGCAATTCCCATGGCCCACCATTTCTCTTTCAGCTCTTTTCAAAGGAAAAAGGGTTTTTCTGAGTGAATGAGGCATATTCGTTTGGTTTTTTAAAATGGTTTTCTTAAGAAAAAGGAAAAGGCGATCTTGAAGGTCATGAGAAAGAGTAAAGACAGAAATCACTTCAGCACCATCCCATGAACGACAGCGAACGATAAATGTGGTGGAAAATTGGTTCTGGATTTGTTTTCTTTCCATTGGCTGGAGTAAATTTAATAGGTAATAATTCCAGATGGTTGAGTGTACATTTTCCTCTCTTTCAAAGGGAGAAGACTATACTCAGACTGAAGGGGCTTTATCCCTTTTGAACGGGAAGACAACAAAGGAAGCCTTTCAAAATCTTGAATTTCCGACAATAACATCAAAATTAAAATATAGAGGTTGTGTCATCGTACTCAAAGAAGATGACTAATATGTGGAAAATTGTGGTGCATCAAATGTGTCTTTCATAAGAATGCAGAGACATAGCTGGAAGGGAAATAGTTGCATCAAAGGTTTGCGGAAGCAAAAAAGGAGGGAATTTTATGACAACGAGTGGCCCCGCAAAATGGTTTCTCCCAAAATGCTCATCAAATATCAACGGTTGATGTTCATTACAGCACCACCCTTATCATTTTCATAAACTTCCAGAGGTGGTCCCGTAGGTAGTTTTGGGTTTTGTGAAACCATTAATTTTATATCATAAATTGAATACAAATTACAAGACCCAAATATATATATTATCCACCTTAGCGATAGTACCATGTGAAAAATGTAAAACTTTGAAGACTTTTGTTTAAATTATCTTATTAACTAAAAGAGAAAGGCACCCATGAGTTTGTTTAACCATATTTGTAAAGGGTTGGGGTTCTATAAAATCTAGTTTATTTCGAATAGATAAATAATTTTGTAACTGTTAGAATATTAGAAACTCAGTTATTGAACTGATTTTGTTTTAACAGTTAATTAGTTAGGTTGAGAAGGGAGAATAAAAAGGGAGAAAAAATCTCATTAAAGGTTCTGAGTTTTGGACCTTCAAAGCCTAATTTTTGTACTCGGAGATTGACAAGTTAATGAATGAGTATGCAAGTTTCTATCATTTTGTTAATGTTAAAATGTATTCTCATTTTACGTTATGTTTTTCCATCTATGAATGAAACAAAGTTATGAGCAGCCGGCCTCTTTATACTTATGTATTTCAGAGTTAAAAAACCTTAATTTTCGCTCCTCTGTTTTAACTATTTCTTCATATACTTCTTCTGGATTTTGAAATGGTATTTTCTGTATAAAACAACATATCATTTTGAAATTCTCCCTTTTGTTTCTTCTAGTTATTTCATTCAACATTGGCTAAATATAGCATTGCATAATGTTCATATATTTGATATTTAAGGGTTTGATATTTAATATTTGAGGGTTGATAAGAAAGAGACAAATATATATCATTTTGTGACATAATCAGATATATTTCTTAAGCATTGATTCCTTATCATAGCTAAGGGATTGTCTCTTAAGGTACAACATTAATTGGCACTGTTGCCGGGGACCAAAGATTCGAAGTTTTCCCTGGGTTTTGTTCATATTTCCTCTGGTTGTTAGGAGAGGAGGAAATACTAAGCTATGCTTCTTTAAAATAATTCTGGCTCCTAAGAGGCCTCACATGAGGTCAGATACCTCTCAGCAAAAAGCTCCTGTTTTGTTTGATCCAAAAAAGCTAGTTTCAAAGAAGGGCCAGAAAAAAAAAAATTTAAAAAATTAAAAAATTAAAAAATTAAAAAATTAAAAAAAAAATTAAAAAAATAAAAAAAAAAATAAAATAAAAGAAATAAAAAATAAAATAAAATTCTACATCTAATGCCACACTACTTGCACCAGGAAGTAGTTCACATACTTTTTCATCCAAGGATATTTCTCAGAAACTTATTTTCCCGGAAAAAGAATCCTCACCTTCACCCATTCATTTCGAAGAACCAACATTAGAAGAACAATATTTTGAGTTTGTAGCATTTCCTCTTACAGAAACTCAACCTCATACAGTTGCCAGTTCTTCTGCTATTGTTCGTACACCTATCCCTATATTAGTTGTTCCACCTCATTCATTCCCACCTACAACTGGTATCCATTTTACCCTCGCTCAAGGAGCAGTCAATCAGGGCATAAACATGGCAGCCCCTGCTTTCTTGATGAATAGATATGCACCATTAAATCTACCCCAACCAATGAATGCAATGCCTCAGGAGTATCTCAAGTTGCTCCCTAGATTTACTAGCGAAGATGAAATAACTGCAGAACAACAATTGCCCTTGTTCTGCACATTTGCTGAAAATTTTAATGTAGAACGTTTAGATGTTGTAATGAGACTATTTGTGCAGTCTCTAAGTGGAGAGGCAAGAAAATGGTTCAAAGGATTACCAAATGGTTCAATAAATAATTGGGATGAATTAGAAAGACATTTCATCCAGAGATGGGGTGAAAAAAGGGACCATGGTTATTATTTAACAGAATTCAATGCAATAAAGAAGAAATCAAATGAAAATATGAATGATTTTGTCAAAAGGTTTAATAAGTTGTATAATAGTTTGCCCCTGGAAATGAAACCTCCTCCTATTGGAGCAAGGGTTGTTTTTGCTGGAGCATTTGAGCTGGATTTTAGTTTTACATTGAGAGAAAGAAGATCCCCCACTCTTGAACAGATTCAAACTGATGCCTTAGAGATTGAGGAAAATATGTCTGCTGCTGGGAAAGTTCAAGATAAAGAAAAAGCCAAAGAAGAAGCCTCATCTCAAGATCAGAGGATCGATGATATGACTAAGGTCATAAAAATTTTGTTTAACAAATTAGTAAAGATGGAAATAGACAACAATAAACCTGCAAAACAAAACAGAGGGGTTTTCAATTCCCAGTTCAGAAAACAACCCCTGCAGATTTTGCAAAGAGAAAGAAAGGATCAAGATCAAGTGCAAGCACCTTTATATATAGAGGCAACACCATCACGTTCTGTTGATGATAATGAAAAGGAAGATGAAGATCGATTGTCTGCTGTGTATATGGAGGATGGCGAAACAAAAGAAGAAACTGAAGAAGAATATGAAGAGGAAAGTAAAGAAACTGATATCTCATTTGATCAAGAAGAAATGGATGATTACTGCAAACAGTTTATTGATTTTATGCAATCAGAGTTGCATAAAAATATGATTTGAGGTCAAAAAAGAGATTGAGAACTCAAGATGATGAAGAGAAAGAATCAGAATCAGTACCTACTCCAATGGCGACTCCACTACAGAAGAACCAAATTAAAAAATCAGACAAGGGGAAACAGCCCATGAATCAAGAAAAAGAAAAAGAAAAATAGCAAGCTGATGCTTCCCAAATCAAACATAATGATCCTAATATGTTGGAGAAGATTGTTACTGTTTTTGATCAAACTGCAAATTCAAACAAAAACCAAGAAGAACCTGAAAAGTTGACAAAACAAAATCAAACTTTCAGTTTGTCAAGAGAGTTAGAAAAAGTGAAGATTCAAATACCACTTCTTGAGTTGGTCAAAACACCTGGTTATAAGAAAGAAATTGCAGAGTTTATTAATTTATCTCAGTCTAACGAGGTGGGTGATATAGTGAACTTGCAAGAGGAGGAACCAATGGTTACTTTTGGACCTCATGTTGAAGAGGTAGATTCTTTTGTTCCACCTTTTTATATATCAGTTCTGTTGCATGATTTCATTTTACATAATTGTATGCTAGATTCTGGTGCATCACATAATCTAATGCCACTGTCTGTGATGAAAGAGTTAAATTTGAAAATTACCAAGCCATATAGAGACCTTTATTCCTTTGATTCAAAAAGGGTAAAGTGTGTGGATCTTATCAAAGATATGGTTGTTTCCTTAACCCAAATTCCTTCTAAGAGTATTATGATGGATGTGGTAGTAGCAGATATTCCAGCCAGATTTGGTATGTTGTTGTCTAGATCTTGAGGGGAAAAACTTGGAGGAGTTTTGAAATTAGATTTCACGTATGCTATCATTCATGTTTTTAATGGGGAGGAAAGGAGGTTATATAGAAAAACCAGATTTTTGAAAACTACTACCAAGAAATATGTAGGTAATTCCCCCATTTATGTTTAAGAGAAGGAGGATATCTCTTGTTTCATACTGCATGAAGATGCAGAATTTGCTGAAGATTCACAAAATCATCTCCCTTCAGCCATTATACATAAGGAGCTGCAGTGAAATAATATTTGGAAGTGTTATTTCAATGGTGCATTTTAAAAGGAGGGCACTGGAGCTGGATTCATATTTTTATCTCCCCGAAGGTAAACTTGTACCTTTTTCTTTCAAACTGGAATTCGAATCCACTAATAATGTAGCTGAATACGAAGCATTGATTTTAAGTCTGCAAACAACTAAACAGATGGGAATTGAGTCTATCTCTGTTTTTGGTGATTCTGAATTAATCATAAGGAAAATTAAAAATTGCTGTCAGACTAAGCATCCCAGATTGAGGTTCTATAGAAACGAGGTATGGGATCTAATTGAAAATTATTTTGAGGCCTTTAATTTACAGTTTATTCCAAGAGAGGAGAATAGAATGGCAGATTCATTAGCAGTTGCAGCCAGTACATTCAAACCACCAATCAATCCAAGGTTGAGATATGAAATTGAGTTGAGACATCGACCTTCAATTCCTGATAATGTAAGGCATTGGCAAGTCTTTTAGGATGATGAGAAGATTAATCAGTTCTTGACGATGATTGGAAATTTTGAAGACAGCCAAATTGATTTGGAAGTGGATGAAAGTGATTAGGGTGAAATGTCTAAAAATATGAAGCAGACAATTGGAGACCAGAAGTTAATTCAGTTGAAAGATAATATTTTTCCCAGAGGTTTAGTACCTCTTGAAATACTATTTGATGCTAACGATGTGGCAGTAAACTAGAAAAAGGTATCTCGAGATGGAGAAATGGAGGATTGTAATTTAGGAACTCAACATGAGCCTAAAATGGTCAAACTATTCAAAGGAGTTCCAAAGGAATACAAAGAAAGGTATGTAGATCTTTTCAAGCAGTTTATGGATGTATTTTCATGGTCATATGAAGATCTGAAAACTTATGATAAAAGTATTATTCAGCATAAAATTCCATTGAAAGACGGGATTACTCCTCATAGACAAAATCTCAAACAAATTAACCCATTATTGTTGGCTCCAATTGAAAAAGAGGTAAAGAAAATTTTACAAGAAAGTATTATAGTTCCTCTAAGATATTCAGATTAGGTTTCCAATCTTGTACTAGTCAGGAAGAAAAATGGAGAGATAAGATTGTGTGTAGATTTCAGAAACTTGAATAGAGCTTCACTGAAGGATAATTATCCTCTGCCAAATATGGACTTTGTCTTGCAGAAAGTAACTGGAGCATACAGGTTATCCATGGTTCACAGTTTTTCCGGATATAATCAGGTTGTTGTGGAGAAGGAAGATCAAAAGAAAACTGCTTTCACTACACCCTGGGGAACATTCATGTATGCCAGGATGCCATTCGGCCTCATGAATGTAGGAGCTACTTTCCAAAGGGAAATGCATATTGCGTTTGTATGGGAAAAATTTGTAGTTATTTATCTTGATGATGTTACAATTTTTTCAAGTTCTGATGATGAACACCTACAACATTTGGAGAAAGCCTTTATAAAATGCGGGAAATATGGATTATCATTGAATGCTAAAAAATCCTTGTTTGCTCTAGAAGAAGGAAAATTTTTGGGCCATATAGTTTCAAAGAAAGGAGTGAAGATTGATCCAGCAAGGGTTGAAGCCATACAGACAATTCCACTGCCTCGAAGTAAGAAGGATATTCAAATATTTCTTGGAAAAATCAATTTTTTGAGGAGATTTGTTCCAAATTATGGTGATATTGTCAGGAAAATAACAAATATGTTGAAAAAGGATGTTGAAGTAAAGTGGGACAAAGATGCAATGGAATCTTTTGGAATAATTAAAGAAGCTCTCCAAGAAGCTCATGTTTTAATCAGTCCAGATTACTTGAAGCCATTTCAAATTTTCTCATTTGCATCTTCTTCTACAATTGCTGCTGTGCTACTACAAAAAAATGAAGAAGGAAGTGAGTAGCCTGTAGCGTTTTTTAGAAAAGTACTTCGAGATGCAGAATTGAAGTATAATATCTTGGAGAAATAAGCATATGCTCTGGTTAAATCATTGAAGGCTTTTAGAACTTATATACTTCATTCTCAAATTGTAGCATACATGTCGAATTCTGCTGTAAAGGATGTATTAGTACAGAGTGATGTTGAAGGGAAGAGAGGGAAATGGATTGCTAAAATCCAAGAATAAGATTTGGATATCAAACCAACAAAGTTATTCAAAGGATTAGGACTGGCTAAATTTTCGACAGAATCTAATTTCCAAGCTTTGGGAATCAGTTTACTTGCACCTGTAGAAGAAGTCACTAAAGAATCAAATCACATTCAGACGAGAGCATCAATTAAGTATAAATTCCTCTATTCAAACTTGTACAAAGATATTATTCATTATTTGTGTTTCCTTTCTTGTCCACCTTCAATTAACAGAGCTAGGTACAGAGCCTTGAAACTTAAAGCTCCGCCTTATGTTATAATTGAAGCTAAGTTGTATTGGAAAGATCCTGCTGCTGTGTTGCTATTATGTCTAACATAAGAGGCAACCATAGAAGTGATTAAAGAGTATCATGAGTGCTTATGTGGAGGTAATTACAGTTGGAAAGTAACTGCTCATAAAATTCTTAAATCAGGTTTTTATTGGCCCTCTTTATTTGCAGATGTATACAGGACTGTTAGAAGTTGTCAAAAATCCCAATTGTTTGCAGAAAAGAAAAGGTTAGCTCCTTTACCTCTTCTCCCTGTTTTTGTTGAAGAACCTTTCAGACAATGGGGATTGGATTTCATTGGGGAAATCAATCCACCATCAAGTGGGAAATTTAAATGGATTTTGACTGCAACAGATTATTTTACAAAATGGGTAGAGGCAGTCCCTTCCAGAAAAGCAAAAGATTTGGTTGTAATGAAATTTTTGGAAGAAAATATTTTTAGCAGACTTGGATGTCTAGTGAAGATTGTGACAGATAACGCTCAAGTTTTCAACTCAGTCAGGTTTATAAAAAAATTTCAAACTTATAATGTGATATTGTCCCATTCCACAACATATCACCCTCAAGGAAATGGATTAGCAGAATCCTCTAATAAAACGTTGGTAAAAATCTTGAAGAAGACAATAAATGAGAACCAGAAGAATTGGGATTCAAAGCTGGTCTTTGCTTTATGGTCAGTGAGGATGACTACTAGGAGATCCACTGGTAAGTCACCTTATGAATTAGTATATGGTACCCAGGCATTGTTTCCCACTCAATTAGTAAGGCCAGTAATATCTTTCCTTCAAGATGCTCAAGAGGAACCTAATGCCTTGATTAGAAGAATGAATAAAGTGATGGAATTAAGTGAAAGCAGAAATAAGGTTAGGGAAAATTTGGTCACTTATCAGGAGAAAATGAAGTCCATTTTTTACAGGAAAGCAAGAGAAATCATGTTTCAAAATGGAGATCTGGTACTAAGATGGGATACAAGAAGAGAGGATAAAGGGAAGCATGGAAAATTTGATCCTTTATGGTATGGTCTGCATAGAATCATTGAAGCCAGAACAAATAACACTTTCATGTTGGAAAGTCTTGACGGAGAAGCAGTAGAACTGCCTGTGAATGGGTAGTATTTGAAACACTATTTCCAACACTAGAAGCAGTCATTTCATCATTGTACATATCTAGTTTCTTATCATTGTATATTTTTCATCAAGCAATTTTTGACTCCATGCCTGAAGTAAAGGCACTAATCTGCAGGTTCTTAGTGTTTCGTGGCAAAAAACATTATCCCCGGGTGGAACCAGATGTTGTGGATCATCTGCATATCCTTTTAATTTTATATTAAAAATACAAAAAAATCTGAAATTGAAAGAAAATAAAATATGTTAGAGTATTATAGTTTTATACTTTGGCATAAAAAGAAAATGTTTTTAGTTTGATGTATTAAAGTTTAACTGTTTTAAACTTTGTACAAGTGGGTTTTGTATCAAAAGATTAAAGGCCGATCAATTCAATCGGCGGAGAGTGCTGATATTCAAAGTCTGAACCAGATGACCCAACCCGTGGGCACTACCAGCATGATAGTTAACGAAATGGGTGCCTCCACAGTTGACTGGGTTGACTGCGGAGGCAATAGAGATGGACAGTGGATATCGACTGCAAGGGCACCAGCTAGAGTTTTCAGCCATACCCCGAGACCCCCCGCAATGACATCATATGCCCAAATGAATAAACGACTCAAAAAGTACATCTCTTCCCTTTTTCCATTACTTCACTGGCTTTTAACTTTAAAATCCTTACCTTTTCTGTATTTTTCGTTTACTTCAAAGTCCCTTTTTCCTTTGTATTTCCGTCTCCTACAACCCCGATGCGAATTCTCGTCACCGATGTGATTGCATCGCAACATCGCCCATCGCATTATCAAAATTTCTGTAGCACTTAACTCCACCGTCCATCTTCCGTCGATGCGATAATCCTCCATCGCATCACGCGATTGCACCACCCTCCGGCACTTAATTCCTTCTTCCCATTTTCCACCGATGCGATCATCGCACCATCGCGCATTGCATCACACTCACCCCTCGCTTCATCGCTCATCGCATATCGTGATTTCCTCCGCCCGAAACATTCCCACTCCCCTTACACTTGTGATTGCGATTCCCATGGCCCACCATTTCTCTTTCCACTCTTTTCAAAGGAAAAAGGGTTTTTCTCCGTGAATAAGGCATATTCATTTGGTTTGTTAAAAGGGTTTTATTCAGCAAAAGGAAAAGGTTCTCTTGAAGGCCGTGAGCAAGAGTAAATACAGAAATCACTTTGGCACTAGCCCATGAACCGCAGCAAACGATAAATGTGGTGGAAAATTGGTTTCGGAATTGTTTTCTTTCCATTGGCTGGAGTAAATGTAACAGATAATACTTCCAGATGGTCGAGTGTACAGTTTCCTCTCTTTCAAAGGGATAAGACTATACTCAAACTGAAGGGGCTTTATCCCTTTTGAACGAGTAGACAACAAAGGAAGCCTTTCAAAATCCTGGATTTCCGACAGTAACATCAAAATTAATATATGGAGGTTGTGTCATCATACTCAAAGAAGATGACGAAGGTGTGGAAAATTGCGGTGCATCAAATGTGTCTTTCATAAGAATGCAGAGACATAGCTGTAAGGGAAATCGTTGCATCAAAGGTTTGCGGAAGCACAAAAGGAGGGAATTTTTTGACAACAAGTGGCCTGGAAAAATGGTTTTTCCCAAACTGTTCATCAAAAATCAACGGTTGATGTTCATTATGGCACCACCCTTATCATTTTCATAAACCACTAGAGGTGGTCCTGTAGGTGGTTTTGGGTTTTGTGAAACCATTAGTTTTATATCATAAATTGAATACAAATTAAGGGACCCAAATATATATATTATCCACCTCAGTGATCGTACCATGTGGAAAATGTAAAACTTTGAAGACTTTTGTTTAAATTCTCTTATTAACTAAAAGAGAAAGGAACCCATGAGTTTGTTTAACCATATTTGTAAAGGGTTGGAGTTTATTTCGAATAGAGAAATAATTGTGTAACTATTAGAATATTAGAAACTCAGTTATTGAACTGCTTTTGTTTTAATAGTTAATTAGTTAGGTTGAGAAGGGAGAATAAAAGGGGAGAAAAATCTCATTAAAGGTTCCAATTTTTGGACCTTCAAAGCCTATTTTTTTGTACTCAGAGATTGACAAGTTAATGAATGAGTATGCAAGTTTCTATCATTTTGTTAATGTTGAAATGTATTCTCAGTTTACATTATGTTTTTCCATCTATGAATGAAACGAGTTATGAGTAGCCGACCTCTTTATACTTATTTATTTCAGAGTTAAAAAACCTTAGTTTGCGCTCCTCTATTTTAACTATTTCTTCATATACTTCTTCTAGATTTTGAAATGGTATTTTCTGTATAAAACAACATATCAGTTTGAATTTCTCCCTTATGTTTCTTCTGATTCTTTCGTTCAACATTGGCTAAAGATAACATTGCAGAATGTTCATATATTTGATATTTAAGGGTTTGATCTTTAATATTTGAGAGCTGAGAAGACAAGAGACAAATATATACATTCCTGACAAAATCGATAAATGTCTTAAGCACCGGTTCCTTATCACAACAAGGGATTATTTCTTAAGGTACAACAAATAGCCTGTGCAAATTGAACCAAAAACACTTGCATCAGCCATAGATGTTGCTCAACTTGAGTCAGATGCCCTTTCTGTTGAGTAAATTCAATGTTTGTAACAGAAAATGGAGAGATTGCTTCTCCACTATTCAATTTTGTTCTTACAAATTACCTCTTTTTTATTTAAGAAATTTAACATTGGCATGATCTGTTGAATTTCATTTTTGTAGGTCGAGTTCATTATGGAACTGCACATAAACCTGGATGCATGAAAGTGGTTCTGTGAATTGCAATGTTAATAATATGGAGATTACATTTGTTGTTTTAGATGAGAAAGATGAGATTGAGAATGTGTAAATTCTGTATGCACCCAATGGATGGCCTTATTAAGGGGACTATAATGCTTCTTTTTTGTATAACTGATTTGGTTTTGATTTCTTCTGAAATATATTTGGAAACATATTAAACTTCAAGAGACACGCATCTTAATTCTTTGAATGCTTTGTTTTTTAACAATGGGATATTTAGAAGGATTTTCTCTGGCCAGACAAACCTATATTGAGGTAATCAGAGGAATGATGGGCAACTTGACTTCAAATTGTAAGTTCTGCAGGGACAAGATGAAATGATTGTAGGAGTTTTTCTTCTCCTTTTTGTGGAATGGGAAGTTTTTGTAAGTATTGAGAGGCTCTGTGAACTATAATAATGGAAATCTTAAATTGATCAACACACCTTACCTTGTCAAACAATAGACCATGGTAGTTGTTATTATTTTAGCTTCACTAGAGGAGTAAACTTCTTTATTCATTAGGTATAACTGAATATTAGATGACATGCTAACCTTTGATTAGGAGCTGAATTGCACCATGTAACTTAAATTGACTTGCTTCACTTGGTCATATGATTTTTCCATGTTGTCAATGATTTCTATTATTTCATAATTAGTTAAATCTAGTTTTAAGCTTACAGAGCATACTGTATGATGTTTTATGCATTGAAAAATTTTGAATTATGATTTTTGAACCCACACAAAACAATGTTCAACCCTGCGGAGATAGGTCGCAAAATGGAAATTGTTTTCAAGTCCTACTACCTTCAAGGCCTGTCTGGTGGCAAGTGTATAAAATTGAGTATATGCAGTAATTGTTTCACAAGATTCTTGATTAACTTGATATATGCATAACCGTACTAAGATCACTGAAGCTATCCAATGTTGCTCATGCCTGCATAGATGATTAATCATACACTAGATTTTTAAAATTCAATTGTTGAATTGTTGTGTTAGAGGAACATTAAACCTCCATGAGTGGCTCTAGATCTAAAGAGGTATTAGTTTTGATAATTAGATGCTTGAAATGGCGAACATTTTTATCTAAAATGTTTGCATCTTTAGCATTGTACACTCAATTTGGAGTCTGATATAGTTCATGTGTTGCTAGAAACAATAATGTAAAATCGATTTGTACAATTGTAAGCTTTCTTGTGTTTTTCCTTTAGTGCATTGATGTTCATTTCAATCTCCTTGACTTCCGATGTGAAACAACTATACATTGCAGTCGTTTTTACTTAAAAATATGACATTTTTATACACAGAGCTTAGATTCTTGAAATAAATGAAATGTTTCTAAACCGGTCTTTGAACTAGCTGAATATCCAAGTTCTTCTGGTTACAGCTCTTTAATTTTCTGTTATATAATTAAAATTTCAACCATATGGATAAGCTGAAGGATTGTCCTTCGCTCAACCTCAATATATATGTATTCAATAAAAATTGTCCCCTTGTCATATTATATATAGCCTATGGTCTAATGAATTCTTCATTTTGTTGTCGATGGGCCTTCTGATACTGTTTGCATGTTCTTTCATGAAAAAT
The DNA here is from genome assembly GCA_034641835.2 of Pinus albicaulis. Taxonomy (NCBI): domain Eukaryota; kingdom Viridiplantae; phylum Streptophyta; class Pinopsida; order Pinales; family Pinaceae; genus Pinus; species Pinus albicaulis. The sequence goes on along the minus strand of JAXQQM020071599.1, from coordinate 84,036 downwards.
GAAGATATTTTACAACACATTTCGGTATTTGGGATATTCTATACTTTTCAGTTATCTTCTCTATTTAACACTGACATTGTAAACATTTGTTTATAACATCGACTTGATGCTTGATACTTTTCATTGATAAATAGGTTATGATACGGTTCTCTCTAAAATGTAGGAAAACAAATGAAACCAGAGTGGGAGCACCTTTTTGGATGATTGCTAGATTTATGAAACCAGAGCACAACTCTCAGTCTTGTGGATTCTCTCTACGACCAAAATTCTGCAACATTTTTTTTTTACATGTGTGTTTTCTGTCGTTGGTATTCCGACGTTTCCTTTTCTTTTAATATTTTCAGGTTCGCTCTTTTGACACTTGCTAACATCGCTCTTGCTCTTCTGACACATTGCTAACATCGCTCTTCTGACACATGCTAATGTCGCTCTTCTGACACTTGCTAACGTTGCTCTTGCTCTTCTGACACATTGCTAACGTCGCTCTTTTGACACATTTCTAACGTCGCTCTTCCGACACATTGCTAACGTTGCTCATTGCTAATGTCGCTCTTCCGACACATTGCTAACGTTGCTCATTTCTAATGTCGCTCTTCCGACACATTGCTAACATCGCAATAGCGATGGTTTGGATAATGTCATAAGAGTGACAGCCATTTGGAAACATCGAAAAATGTGTCGCTCTTCCGACACTTTATTGAAGTGTCAGAATTGCGACGTAATGGCTAACCACGTTTTACCCCGCCTCAAAGTGTCGCTCTTGGGATGCCTATGTGTCGCAAGAGAGACATTTTGGCCATCAGAAATTGGGCCAAATGTGCTAGTGCTACCTTTCCAAGATTGTTGTAAATTCATAGATTTCTACAAACAAGCTTACATGGTTGATTAGGAAAAGATGGCAGAGTTTTATGTGCATAACCTTCTACTGACAAATCTGGATACTTGGGACCCCAATCCTACAATGGGGGATATGCATTTGATGGCTTTAGTATCTTGGATGATGAATGAGGACACTAGATAAAAAGAGATATGGAGGGTCATGAGAAGAAGAAATAGAGAACCCTTACATATCAGACTAGAATTGTTCAGCCCAAGAGGATTCATCCTAAATTATCGAGAGATTGAAAGGGGCAGTGCACTAGTTGAAATTTACCTTCAGATTCAAACACAAGTAAATTATAGGACACTTTGATGATTTTTCTAGGAAGATACAAGATGAGTGCATTATTTCCAGCCAGAGGAGATGGAACAACCTCCCTCACAACCTCAAGTACAAGGAATACCATACTCCAGAAATATTGAGGGGTGCATTGGAAAGGGCACCATTATACAAGAGGGCCATGTAGGCCAAAAAGATCCAATGATTGGGACTAAATCTCAGCCCACCTTTGATGCTAGGGCTAAATTATGAAAAGGACACAAATGCACAAGATAGAGAATGGGAGAATGCAGAAAAGAATAATGGTTTCTACCCCCTTGGGGAAACTCCCACACTTCCTCCTCAAGAAATCAGGGGGTTTTTCAAAGCCTTGAAGGAAATGCAGGAGGATGATTAGTTTCTCAGAGGATGAGCAACCATTCAGTAGGGAGGTGATGATGAGCTCCATCATTAGACATATTTGGAGGGGTTAATGGTCACCTTTTTTTCTTCTTAGATCTCTTTTTCTTTCATTTTTATTATTATTTGGTTTTATGATGCTAGTATAGGTGGTGATTAAGGCGAACATACTCTGAGTGCCTAACATGAGTTTGAGTGTAGAAAATCATGAATTATTAAGAATTTTTATAAGGATTTTACCATAAATACTTGGAGCAGACAACAAGGAGAAGTTATAGGAGTATTTTCTACCCTCCTTAACTCTCAAAGGCAGCCAAAGGATCCCAAAGATCTCCCCAGAAATTTGAATTCCAAAGGGAATCCAAAGGATCCCAAAGATTTTCTCCAGCAATTTGAATTATAGATGCATCCAAGCAACTCAATCTTTGTTTACTTGGAGTCAAGTGGACACAATCACTACTTTCTAGGGAGTTGTTGGTAGTTTCCCTGTAGAATAAATAGAGTATAGATAGAGCTAGGAAGGGGTTGATTCTATTCAGAACTTTGTTGCAAGATATTGAGCTTTTTATTATTCTACTCAGTTATCAAACTTTTAGAAATGTATGAGGCTATTATTTTATGAAATGAGCAGACTAATTTCATTTTACTAATTTAAGTTTCAGAGAGCTAGGCTCAAGGGCTAGGGCCCAATCCATGTGCCTCAGCCTCTCTGCTATATTTTTTCTCTGATTTTTTTCATTTCATTAGTTACACTTATGATAATTTCGTTAATGTTTCAAATTTATCTTTAGTTTTGCTTCCGGTGTGCAGTTGTGTTTCATTTTCTTGTGAGTAATAAAATAGAGGAGAAAAACCAAAAATTTATGGATCAAGACCCCCTCCTCATCTCTACCAACAGATATCAAGGAGGGTGAACCTTCCCATAGACCCAAAAATTGATTTCTATTCACTATTTCTGAGATTAAAAATAGAACAGCATTACCATTTTTCAGTCTTCCTCTGCACTATATTTTTATGCATTTTTCTATTTCATTGCACATAAGTTAGCAGGTTGATCGCACGAATCATTGCTAAAACCCAGAGCAGCTTTGTGGTGCCTCCCTGCTTCATTATCCATCTCTGTCTCCACAATCTAAGCATTGTTGTCATGCCCTCCATTCTTCTTCTTTTTCCCGCTTATTCTAACTAGTGCACCCACCTTTTATCCCTCAAAACACTTAAAATATCTAGCCCGCCTTATTTCTTTGTTCTTATTGGTCATGGTTTCCCTACCCTATTTAATGAAAAATTCTTGAAAACCATTGAAATTCAACCTTTGCCTTCCTCATCAAAACTCCCACTATCGTACTTCGCAAATCGCAAATCGCACTTCGCGACCTTTTCCCTTTTTATTTAATACTTACCTCTCTTTTTTTCCGATTGTGATATTGTCATCATACTCCGCCACCATTCCCACCACCACGTCACCCATCGCACTTCGCACTTCAAAAAAATTTCCCTAACATCACTTCCACTATCCCTCCAACTTTTTGATATTACAATTGCGATATCGCATTTCGCACTTTGCATTTTTTATCCTGTTTCATTTCACACTTCATATTAATTTCTGCATCGAACATTGCACTTCGCATCATTCTCCTCTTTCATTTAAGACTTACCACTCCCAACGCTGATTGCGATATTTTCATCACACTCCACCACCGGTCCCACTGCCACGTCACGCATCACACTTCGCACTTCACAAAATTTTCCTGAACAACACTTCCGCTGTCCCTCCAACTTTGTGATATTGCGATTGTGATATCGCATTTCACACTTCACATTTTTTATCTCATTGCATTTCGCACTTCACAGATTTTGCCCCATCGCACTTCACAAATCGCACTTTTTATTTTGTTCCTTTAACACTTACTGCTCCTGTCTGTCGATAGCAATATCGCCCCGTACTCCGCCATCGGTCCCACTGCCATGTCATCCGCCACATCACACATTGCAAATCATACTTTTTATTTTGCTCCTTTTAACCTTTACGACTCCAAACGCCGATTACGATCACCCTCCATCGCAACTTTGCAATCGTACTTTTTACATCATTCCGCTCCAAAGCCTTTTTGTGCCATAATAAAGCTTTAATAAGTTTTAACCCGCTCTTTCCACTCCTAAGCCTGGTTTTCTGTGTTGATCCCTCCATTAGCACCTTTACCCCTTTCTTCTCCAAGCTGCAAATCAACACTTTTTCAATTAGGATTAAGTATTGGATAGCTTAGCTGCATGGATTGAAGCATGGTAGATAGAACATAAGATAATTAGGGTGTGCTTAGTCGATTGGAAAATTTTAGTGTGGTTTAAATTAGTTTCTTTTCAGCAATTTAATTTAGTTTCTTTCTGTCATTTCCTTTCTGAAGATTAAATTAGTTTCATTTCCATCATTTCCTTTCTTCAAATTAAGTTAGTTTCCTTTTTGTCATTTCCTTCCAACAATTTACTTTTCAGTTTTTATCATAGTTTAAGAAATATCACCCTTTCGTAAAGCAAAAGAGGATTACATGAACAAAATTCATTCGCTATGTATATAGCATTTTCACCTACAAGTTTGTATGAGCCTCGGGTTGATAAAGTAAAGTAGGGCAGCCCTTGGGTGTTGCAGCACTCTTGGTGCAATACCAAGGCTCATGAGGCACCATGGATTTTGTACATAAATCGTGCGCAAAAATTCATTGTTTACAAATAAAAATGGCGCAGGCACCGTGGGATTATTAAAAATTGATTTTCTTTCCAGAAAAATTGCTCCAAATTCTCTCAAAAATTTTCTAATGTTCCTAAATGACTGTTTGGAGGCAACCAAACATGCTTGAGTGGAGAGAATGTGAGCTTGAATCACATGAAAATGAAGCCATTGATATTCCAGCAACGCTTCGTGTGTTAAATAATTGTGGTTTATACAAATTTTGGTTAATACAAGGAATGAAGGTCCAAGTGGAACTCATGACCTGGTTGGTTAATGCCTGGGATGTCTAGGAACAGTGTTTCATCATCAAGGATCGCATTCTTTTGATTGAGACATAGGATATTTATTTCCTCACCGATTTGCCCCAAAGAGGAAGAGATATTTCCTTATTCGGCACATGATGAGGAGGAATGCCCACTGCTTTCTATATGTCGCAGTATTGCACGCAAGATTCACAATTGAAGGATGGTTATATTGACATAAAGACCATCGAATGACTAGACCTTAAAATCATTACTTTTACAGTTACTCGATTGCGTGGCAGTGCAACTCCTCATGTGGCTACCAAACCATAGAAGCAGATTTTTTTTTAGTGTTCCGAGGGAACAATATTTAACTGGTGTGAAGGAGTGTTGGTTTATATGAAAGAACAACTCATGCAAGAAAATAATGGGAAGTTGAAGAACTTCGGCTATGGATTCATTCTCATATATTTCTCCTTGGAGATAATTCCATTCCTTTTACCTCAACGGTTGTTAGTGGATCTGTCGGGACTGAGGGAACCACACATGTTGCGATGGGTTTCATTGATGGCTCACCATGGTGGTGATGGTGATCCTGTGGTCTGATATACTCCTCAATTTTTTGTATGGCTCAGGAATCATATCTTCATGCTTGAGGATTTTCCTTATGTAGGGGTTGATTTTAGGGGCAACCTCGACATAGCACTCCCATGGGGAACATAGTGGGATGCGTCAGGTAAAAAGTCTCATTTTGATTTTTTCTGTTATCTAATTTTTATTTGATTTTTTATCATGCAATACTGACAAAAAACATTAAAATGCAAATTTTGACGCAACACGACCTACAGTGCTTCGTCATTTTCATAGACGAGAAGCACAACCTATAACGGCAGTTCCACCATTGTCTGATGCAGTAGAGGCCCTTGCAGAGTTGGAACAGAACTAGCAGAGGTTGACCATTGACATCTCAGAGGCTGGGATGGATGATTTTCCTCTCAGATACCAGATGCATGTGACTTTGGTTTTTGGTCCATTTAGGTGATATCTGCGCAGAGTGGCGTGTGTTATAGGATACTATAATGATCATCATCATGGATAGTCAATGGTCGATTTATATGACATTTTTTTTGTATCAGTGTCTTTAGATCATAAGGTGTTTGAAACCTATGATCATAGATGATGTAATATTTTTGACACACAACTATTTTTACCTAATGATATTACTACTTTTGGTCTCTGAGTATCTTGTTCAATGTGGATTCAATATTGTTTTGTTTTAATTTCAACACTGCAAATTTCTTTTTAAAACTTGATTAGCCAATGCATCAGCTAATGTGTTAAAATTTCTTGAAATTTGTTGATATTCAATGTAATCAAATTTTATTTCCAAGAGACGAAACCTTAAAAACATTCTTAACAATAATGGATTTCTGATTGCATAAACATCGCTCAAATGTAAATAAATGAGTTGCGAATCTAACCTAAAAATAAAACAAGGAATGCTAAATGCAATGGCATCAAATAATAGCTTAATGACTGCGTTATATTCTACAATATTGTTCATTGTTTGACCAAGGAAAATCCCATGAATAGAAGCTAACTCATCAGTGGGTGAATAGATAACCCAAGGAGTCAAAGGTAAATTCCATGTACTACAATAGGAATCATCAAAAAATCCAATGTAAGTCTTAGGGAATGTCATCATATGCAGTATAGAGAGTAATCAAGATAAGAAAAAAAAGTATTGAAAACTCGGCAAGAAAAATAACTAATCTACGACACACTTCTCTAATCTAAGGCACACTGTTCTAAAAATGTAACTAATGTACAAAGAAGATATTCACACAATAAATCATGCATAATATATCTTCATATAAAGACCATTTATGGCCTTATCTAAAGAGACGTCATCATAATCAAGTAATTCATAGGCCCCTTTTGCAAGCACCTGCTTAACAATATAAGGACCATGCCACATTGGTTCAAATTTACCAATGCCTAGTTTATCCTGAGCTTGATCGTATACTAAGACTAGGTCACCTTCTGAATATATATGAGGTTAACACTTTGATCATATTGAGCCTTAACATGTTTTTTATGAACTTAGGCAGCTAATGTAGAAGTGCGGCGAGTCTCATCTAACTATTCTAGGTATAAGAAAAGCTTTTCCTCTTCAGAGATAGCTGGTAACAACTTAATGGCTAGTTTTGAGTGATGGAATTTCACATTCAATGGGTAAAACAACTTCTAAACCACAAATGGATTGAAAAGAAGTAAACCATGTGGATTTTTTTACAAAGGTAGTTATTCCATAATGCATAAAAAATAATGGTATGCCAATTCAATTTATGACTTCCTACAATCCGTTTAATCATGTTGGTTAAAACCTTGTCAATAGCCTCAACTTGGCCATTGGCCTATGGGTAATACAGTGTGGAATTATCATGGTGTAGTCCAAGCTGAACGAAAATTTCAGTCATCATTACATTTTGAAAGTGGCTACCATGGTCTATAACGATAGCTTGAGGGACACTGAACCTAGCAATCACATGATTGAATATGAAAATAGTTGCATTTTTGTCGTTAGCCTTGATTGTAGGCATCGCCTTGGCCCATTTGGTAAAGTAATCTACAGCAAGAATAATATACCCATTCCCCTAACTGAGTGAGGTCTACATGTAATGAAATCGATGCCCTATTTTGCAAATGGACTAATATCTATGATTGGGTGAACAAGAGCGGGAGGTGACACATATTTCGATCAAAAATCTAGAGATTGTAACATTTTCTAACTGCAAAGATACAATATTTGAAGAGTGATGGCTATAAATAGCCAGCGGGAAATATATTTTGGGATATGGAAAACCCAAACATATGACCACCACATGCTCTAAAATGGCAGTCATTTAAATCTCTTTCAGCTTCTTCATGAGTTATACAACGTCTAAAAATAGAATCGGCACCACGACGATAAAGAGTGTCGCCAATAATATTGTATTGTTGATACTGGTATCAAATTCTACGTCAATGAGATCGTGAAAGTTCAGGCCGAAAGGTTTGGGTTTGAAGATATATATATAATATGGTATTCTACCATGTTTTCAAATTCAGTGTAGGGAAATTCATACATAATTTTAGCAAAAGTGAATGATTTCTTAGATTTGGATTTTTGAAATTCAAAATCAAACTCTTGTAGGAAAAATATCCATTTAGAATATTTTCCCCTGAGTAATTTCTTCGTCAAAATTTACATACTTGGGTTGCAATTAGATATCATTGTTTCTTTACGTAACAATATGTAGTGACAGAATCATTGGATAGCCTGAACGGCTACCAATACCAATTTGTCCACATGCGAATACTTGATCTCTATCAGTGTAAGGTTCTGACTTAAGTAATAAATCACATGTTCCTTGTTGGAATCATCCTCTTGAACTAAAAAAATTCAAATTGTTGAATTGGACGCATCTAAATACAAAAAGTAATCTTGCTGATAATCAGGTGGATGCAACAACAATGCATGGGTCAAAGTGTGTTTGAGTGCATCAAAAGCTTTATTAGCAAGCTGGTCCCAAAAAAATGGAACATCCTGTCTTAATAACCGAATGAAACCTTTAGTTAACTCCACATAGTTCGGGATAAAATGACATATAAATTTTACTTTCCCTTGAAAACTTTGGATTTGGCGAAGAGTGGAATGAGGAGGTAGATTCACAATGGCCTCAACCTTCAACGGGTTGACATGAATGCCTTCTTTAGAAATAGTGAAACCATGTAATCATCCTGATTGTACAAAAAATACATATTTGTGTGGATTCAAACGAATTTTTTAATGCCTACATCGCATAAATATGGCACGTAAATGTGTAGGATGATCTTGTGTGCACAAAGAATGAGGAGGTAAGTCATCCAAGTAGGACTGCACAATGTATTTGATATCTTGAAATGCTTAAGGCATAGCTCTTTGAAAAGTTGCACCAGTTTTTTTCAGTCCAAAATGTAATTTACAATATGCAAATTTCCCCCATGGACATATAAATGTTGTCTTAGGTTGATCTGTAGGGAGCATGTTTATTTGATTGTAACTAGAAAAATCCATCCATAAATGAAAATATATAGTTTCTGGCACAATCATCAACAATTTGGTCGATAGAAGGAGTGGGATAATTGTATTTGGGACAAGCCTTATTAATATCCCTCTAATCGACACATACTCTGATATTCCCTTATTTCTTGGTCACTAGAACTATGTTAGATACCCAATCCTTCAAAGTTATAGGACAAACAAATTATGCACGGAGTAGTTTTTCAACTTCAGCTTTAATAGCAGTAGATTTTCATGAATGTATTGGACATAATATTTGTTTAATAGGTTTAGCATCTAGGTATGTCTTAATTTCATGATCACAATCTTAGGATCAATTCCTAGCATTTTTCTTAAGACCGGGCAAAAATGTCTTGGAATCCCTGAAATATGGCTTTGTACATATTGATTTCTTCAATTGAGCATGAAGCACGTATATGAATATTTTTAGTTACTCCTAGTTTGATTGATATGTCAATGGTAATTGTCATGGAAATATTTCCTAATTTTTTCTCATAATCCAAATGAAGGATTGACATAGGATTTTTAGGTTCCTCGACATAATCTCTGGTCTGCGAAATCAGAGATTCTGGTTTAGATCCCTAGCAGATTTGCCAATTTATTTTCTGGATAAATACCTTTTGCAAACAACAATGATCTCCCTAGTATCCCAACAGATAACTAGAAACAAACAAGCATTTGAATATCTCTGTCCCTACACTATTGGTGTTTATATTATTAAAACTTAGAAATGAGGAGTTAATGCTCCTACCTTTCAACAAGATTTTTGATGTAAACCTTTCCATTCATCCCAAAATAATTCCTTCAATACTAAGAAGAACCTGCAATCACAAACATGAAAAGAATCAAAAGAACCTATAGTATATACTAATCAAAACACCATTTTAACTTAATGACCAAGGAGATTAAGAATTGTCATTGTTTTAATGAATCCAAAAACAAAACAATAAGAAAAATATATCCATATGTATTATCAAGAATATAAAGATAAATCGTACAACCTGAGCCTTGATGTTGTATAGATTTCTCATGTATGCCTTCACAATTGTGCTCCTTGGTTTGAGAATATTTCCTCTCTATAATGACCAACATAGGTTTATCTTCAATGAACTATTATACAATGTACAATATCTAAAGTATAAAGTTCCAAAATCTACCCCTACTCCTAAAGCTTCAACTCAATTTATAGGAGAAATTGACTAGGTTTTAGATCCATCAATAGAGGGATGAGATCCTCTAATGAATGGATTAGGGTTCCTTCATCCAAGGGGATAATTTCCATGAGTGGAGGGATATAGCTCGAATTGGGGCGACTCAAGAGGAAGCTTTTAGTTGGAAGAATATTCATCCAACTATGCTTCTAGAAGTTACTTTTCAGGTTTACATTCTTTTACACATGGTGCATAGGTTTTTTGGGCAAACAAAGTGAAGATCACCGCAGCTAATAGAGGAAGTACCAACGCATGCGCAGGAAGTAACCACAAAAAGTGCGTAGGCAACCTTTAAGGGGTTTTAAGAGCTTTTTATGAGTTTCCAAGACTTGGTTCAAGAATATAAATGTTTTGACTTCTAAGGAAGCATGAGTATGGATGGTGATAGATCCATATTGATAGTCAAATTTCATGGTCACAAAATGACGTGTAAAATTGGCTACTATAGGAAGTTTATAAAGGAATATGTGTAGATAACTACACCGATGGAGAATCTATTGAAGAAGGACGCTAATTTTTGTTGGGATGAAGAATGTCGAAAGAGCCTCGACATCTTGAAGGAAAATATGGTAAATGTGCCTATTCTATTTTTCCCAGATTGGAATAAGGAATTTCATGTACATGTTGAAGCCTCTTGCGTAGAATTAGGTGCAGTATTGGTGCAACCAAGAGAAGGAGATAAATTTATCACCCCATAGTTTTTGCAAGCATAAAATTGTCCAAGGTGGAGAAGAACTATTCTACGATAGAAAGAGAGGGGTTGGATATGGTTTATGCATTACATAATTTCAGGAACTATCTGTTGGGAACGCAATTCAAGATGTTCATTGATCACTCTATGTTGAAGTATTTTCTGAATAATCTTGTTTTAGGAGGAAATATTTGTCATTGGTTGTTATTGTTTTAGGATTATAACTTGGAAGTTATAGTCAATATATGGATATTGAACATTGGCCCTGATCATTTTCAAGGATAGAAATAGGCAAAGAACCCATGAGCATTAAGGAGAACCTACCTGATGCACAATTGTTAACAATTAGGGTTGCAGATGATCACTTCATGGATATTATTCATCTTTTGGCCACAGGAATGGCGCCTGTCATGTACACTATGTAGAAAAAGAAGGATCTGGTATTCAAGGCAGCTGATTTTTCATTGACTGTAGCACATTTGTATAAAATGGGACTAGATGAAATACTGCACATATATGTCTCTAAGCATGAAAGGAAGCATTGTTACATGGATTAATCCCTCTTGTGGGTAAGAGCGATCTCCCTAGAATCCTAATGGAAAGCTAGAAAAAAACAGAAAAAACAATGGCGCTTTCCTTAGCCTATAACTGAAACATGAAACATGTAGCATGTGAAATATCACTTACATATTAACAAAGTGTTTGTAGAATTCCTTTCAACGCTTTCCACAACTAGCTTTTCCGCAATGCTTTATAGTCTCTCCAAATACTTTCCGCATCTTCTCCATGTCGTGCCAAAAGAGATCTGCATAGAAAAAAACTTTCAAAGGGATCAAAGCATCTCGCATATAAAATAAAAATTAAATTAAATCCTTAGTCTAGCATACCACATATAAATGAATCAATAATCAATTATAAACCATGTGAGTGATCAAGGAATCCCACAAATAACATAAAAATACTTGTAATTAGGAAAGAACAATTAATTTGTACTAAAATAAAAATTGCAAAGAAGCTTACAACCTGGTGCCTTGATGTCACAAGCCTCTTCCAATGGTCTCGTTTCTTTCCCTTGACAACAAGCTATTCAGACCCAGAACCAATAGCATGAGTTTACCAATCCAAGTCTCTCTGGCCTCCCATTCCTATGTTGAATTTATAGGAAGGATGAGGAGGTTTATAGTTCCACTTCTCAAGGGATATGATCCTTAATAAAAGGATTTTAGCTCCATATACCAACGGATGAGGCACAGTTATGTAGTGGTTCGAGGTTTATATTTTGGATAATATTCCTCAAACAAATCTTATATAGCTTAATTTTTATTTTTACATGCGTGAACGGACTTGCGCACTTTTTAGTGGAAGAAAATGTGCATATGTACGCAGTTTTTGTTTAGAAAAATTGTGCATGTGCGTGTTTTGTTCAGAAAAACTACGCAGGTGCTCAAAAATGGTTTTTAAGCAGTGAAAACCAAAATTCCTTTTGTCCTTGGTACTATTTTACTTCAATATTCATAGGGGGTTCACTTGAGACACGCCATCGGAAGGCAAGATATATAAATTGACAATCATGGTGACAAATTTTAGTGTAACAGATTTCCTCCTTAAGTGCAAAGCTAGAAAAAAATTTTGATGACTAACGCACTTTATCATGTCAAAGGTTCGTATTAGAGACCAACTAGTTGAAGACCTAAAAAAAACAATCAAGGATTACCATATCATGCTTTCATATCAACATCAGTGAGGTAGGCATTCTCATACTCAGAGTAAACATAATTCGATGAACTATTAGGGAAATACACAAATATCGATGTCAACAGTAGACATAGTATGGGCGCATCCATCAATGAATCCATATTTACAATCATGAATATTTAATAACTCCATGTAGCCTGAATGGATGAAACTAGATCCAAGGTCTTGATCTCCATCTCTCGATCCATAGTATGAATCTAACCATGCAAGTGAATGTCTTGAAGTCGAACATGGTAGAAACCACTTGATTATCGGTCAATGATGTGAACTGTTAACAAGTGCGAGAGAAATCACCAATAATTTCATCCTTAAGGTACTCGCAGTACAATATATGTAGTGCAATTAAATTTCTTGAAGTTGAAAACTCATAGAATCATTCGATCAAAGGTCAATGATGAGAACCTATCATCAAAAATGAGAAACCTGCCATTAAGGCATGCAGGCCTCAAGGTACTGAAAATGGTTTCTAAATAAACTTCCTAGATAATGAGCTAAATTTGATAAGATGTGATCCATGGTAGGAGGGCCTATGACACGAAACTTCATGTCAAGTTTTGAACAACAATATTTGAAGTGATTCAAGACTAACTCAGGTATGATCGACGCAATTGAAGGTTATGAATAGCAAGATGATTTTTACTAAGGTTGGACTTATTTTGAACATATTGGTGACATAACTTATGACTTGGCAGCATTTGACTCAACGATAATACCCAAAACAAATTGAAGAGTTTCAATGAGTTTTGATTAACTGTGAGGCAAATGGATTTCCCAACCTGGAGACAGATGTGATAGGTTGTCATGTTCAAGAGTGACATACTACCTTTAATAATAATAAAATAATTTTTCTTTCCAAAATTTCCCCCACCATTACTAGCAAATACCTCTTTATTCTTTTCAAGCTTGAGGAGGATAACATTTTATTTTCATATAAGCTCATCCTTCGAATGAGTCCTTCAAATTATTTTTAACGAACCCTTGGAAGGAATGGTTCGATCTCGTAGTAATCAATGGGTCCTACACTGTTTAAGTTTTACGAGTCCAGTGTAGGGTTAACTTGATTTCGTTTTCATGTTTAAAGAGTCTAAAAGCACACAAAAAGAAAACGCATTCAGCTCTTTTGAAGTAAATTTTTAATATGCCTGGAGAAAGTAAAACTCGGTGTTTTCCATTTTTAGGGAGTCAGAAGAAAAGAAAAAAAATTAAACGCCAAATGTTCTTTTTCATGAATTTAGTCCCTCAAGCCATAAAAATGATAAAATAATGTAGGAGAGAACTCTATTTACCATTATTAGTCAACATATACATTTTTCGTAAATAGTCTAAGTTAGTTCGGAAAAAGGGTAAACTTATACTGAATAGATGATTGTTCATTTAATTTTACAAGTTCGAATAATCAAGTGCTCGACAATATTTTCATGTTTAAAGTGTCTAAAAAGGGCTTAAAATATAACTCCATGGTTTTTCTTTTTCGTATGTTTTAACAAGATCTAAAAATTGATAAAAAGTGTACTCATATGGCCAACTTTCAATTTAATTAACGAGTAAGAAAATACGGAGAGAACTCAGCATTTTTGTGTGTTTTACGAGACAGAAAAATAATCTTGAGATTCTCATGAGTTTAACAAGTTTTGAAAATAATAACAGAAATGGACACGAGATAGGTTTCATTTTTATAGAAGCTTGAAACAGAGGAAAACTATGGTTGAGATAGGTTTGTTTCATTTTTACACAAGGTTGAAACAAAGAGAAAATTGTGCTTGAGATAAGTTTGAATACCCCCCAAGCATAACCTGCAAGAGCACATGCCCCCCAAGCTTCATTTCATTCACCTAAGCAGATTACTGCTTACTAATAGTTGGATGGAATGAAGTTTCATTTAGGAGATCAGATGAAAGACTCGACTTAATCATTTACGAGATCTAGTCAAAGACTCGACTCAATTAGGAGAGAATTTGTTTCATTTTTTAAACTAGCTTGACACATGAAAAGAACTATGCTCATAGAACTTTGTTTCATTTTTCAACAAGCTTGACACAAGAAAAGGAACTATGCTCATGACCTGATTCATTTTTTAATGAGGTTGACACATTAAAAGAACCATCCTCAAGATTAACCGATTCATTTTTTAATGAGGTTGACATAGTAAAAGGAACTCTCCTCATGGAAACCTGTTTAATTTTTTAATGAGTTTGACATAGTGAAAGGAACTATCCTCATGGAAACCTGTTTCATTTTTTAACGAGGTTGACACAGTAAAAGGAACTCTCCTCATGGAAACCTGATTCATTTTTTAACGAGGATAACATTGTAAAAAGAACTCTCCTCATGGAAACATGACTCATTTTTTAACAAGGTTGACACTATAACATGAACTCTCCTCATAAAGACTTTAATATTTGCTTCCAACTAGAAGAAACACATTTCAAGGGACACAGCTCGATCATGGCTTCCAAGAGGTTTTCATCAAATGGAAGAACATTTATCTAAAAGGAACCCATGTTAAGGGACTTGATAGGGATAATAACATTGTGTTAAAATACCCCCATAGAGTTCACCATGTCAATTACTTGATCTAAGTCAAAGGAATTCAAGAAAATAGTGAGAGGCTCGCTTGCATTGGTAACTAAAAACACGGGACTGGTTGCCACATAATTAACCCATGGCGGGGTAAATAGCACTTCCATATAAGGAAAATTCAAGGGTGTCGGATGATTGGTAATCAAATCAAGACTAACAAACGAAAGCTATTCAACAGTCACAATGTTTCCATTGTGAGGGAAAGACGTCACATGGAAGAGTGTCGATCCAATAGCTTTCATTGCATAGACATAGTCTCACCCAAGGAGAAAATTTAAATCCAAGGTGCCTCGAACTACCATAAGATCAATACAGATAGTTTTACCTTCCAAGGTAATAGTAAAATGAGGAAGGATTCATAAAGGTTCACTAATGGTTCTATCAAAATCTCACAAATTTTGTGGAACGGGCATAAGCTGAGGGGAACCCAAAGCTTTCCAAGCATTTGAGGATAAAATACTAATAGAAGCACCTTCATCTACATTCTTGTGATGCGCATTCTTACCATAAACCTTCAAAATGATTTGTAAATGGATGGAAGAAGGAAGATGAGGTTTTTTCAGTCTATTCCAATCAAAGGAAAATACCTCAGTACTTGGAGAAGATTCTATAGAAATAGGTTAAATTCCCCCTGGCATAGAATAATCTGATGCAACAAGAAGAACCTGAGCGGTATGAATTTCACTCTCTACAGGGAGAGTGGGATCGACCGAATGTGAAATCAAGTTAACCACTTGATCAATTAATGGATCTTCAACCTGAGAGATATTAATTTCACTCTCCAATGGAAGAGTGGGATTGACTGTACTTGGAATTATATCAATCACTTCGTCAATTGACGATAGGTTGGGATAAAGTTTATGGTAACCAGATGGAAGTTGTTGATGTGTAATAGTAAGGTTTTCCAAAAATTTTGAGGCTTCATATATGTGAGGGAAAATATGGGTTTGATGACTCCCTTTACATAACCTACAAGGTGCCCTAACTTTACCCTTTTTCCCAAGAACCTAACAATCACTGGTTGATGGATCAATAGTAAGTTGATAGTCTGACCATACTTCCAAGACCTTAGGAATACCAAGATAGTTGATAAGGAGGTGGCCACCCTTACAAATATTGCAAGGGTATTTAGGTTTACGATGCATGTTGGATGTTTCCTCAACACTACCAACACTTACAACCATGGTTGTTTTGTTGAATTCCTTCTTATATTGCTTCTTCTTCTTCTTATCCATCTAGTTACTAGCATCAAGGATTTTACCAAGCGAAGAAGAAGAAAGGGAGGAAGACATGTTGGGCGAAGAAGGTAAAGGGTCAACATGACGTTGGTGATGTTGATATTGTTAACTCTATTGAGGTGAAGCGTCTGGTTCAGGTGGAACAATTTGAGTATTAGAGACCAACGAAGTTGAAAATAACCATATCGGTAAACCTATGGTAAATATAGGTAATGATAGATTAGCCATATAAGGAGGACCAACATTTCCAAGGTAAGGAAAAGAACTAGGATTCTCATTAAGAGGGGTTCCTTGGTTGGTAAATTCTGGAATTGTTGCCCTTAGATTCAACTTTAGTGAATTTTATTAACAATTTAAAAATAT
The DNA here is from genome assembly GCA_034641835.2 of Pinus albicaulis. Classification (NCBI taxonomy): domain Eukaryota; kingdom Viridiplantae; phylum Streptophyta; class Pinopsida; order Pinales; family Pinaceae; genus Pinus; species Pinus albicaulis. Next base: position 67,565 of record JAXQQM020071599.1, on the reverse strand, counting down.
TGACAATTCAAATTCCAATCCACACCTAAGGTCTTTAAAAATTAAAAACAAACAAATGAAAATGCGCTATCAAATCTAGGAGTCAAACCACACACAAACAAATTTTTTTTACAGTGAAATAACTAATTTGTGATGAAATCCAACGTCGCAGAGATCAATGTGAAAAACTATCGGTTGGAATGGTTACCCCAAAAACTTACTTAATGAAACAGTATGGTGCAAGTAACTCCACTATACCATCTCGAAGTGAAGAGTACCCTCTGGAAAGTCCAAGTGAGTCTAATCAATGTCTGCTCCAGGTACAATTGGATCTTCCCTCCACCATCACCTTGGGAAAATTCCTAAATATTATGGCCACTAAGGTCACCAACTCGCACAATTTCACCTGGGGGAACAGTATGTGATTTGATATACATGCAAGGGAAAAGTATGAAGCTCAATCCCCTTGAAAGCTCCTCAACATGGTAAATTCGAGGTTTTCTAACAAGTGACCCTAGGATCCTTGACAATGGTTAATTTGAGGTTCACTGTTTGTATTACGTGCACGTCTTCTATCTTCACCAATGAAGTAGGTTTGATTACCTCACTAGGTCCAACATGACCTCGGGCTTGACTCTTTTAAGAAGAGCTTCCCAGAGTACAACTACAAGAATTGGATTTCCCTACCGCAAGATGCTACTTGTTTTTTTTAACTTCTTTGGAACGTTAATTACTTCCTATTCCAAAGCACTAATCCCAAACTAGATTGGTGGAAGGAGCCCAAGAAACTGTAAAAAAATTATAGATGAATTTTATTTAGCACTATGTTATTTTGGTTGTTTATTACTCAAATGGTAAATGGATATGAAATTAGTGGTGTTATTACCTGACCCAAAACTGAATGCAATCAAATATGATAATGTTATATTTTCACTTCGATGAATCCTAACTAAAGTAAGGAGATAGTTTCCATTCACTTCCAACAATGACAAAATTGATAAATAAGAGAAAATATAACAAATTCTCTAATTCACTAATTTCAGCAAGAAAAACTAATGCTAATCAATTCAAAACAATTTTTTTATTTTTATGTTTTAAAACAAGCATAAAAACATGTAAATTCAAATTAGGGCTTTCTTTAAAATGAGAGACACCATCTTTTCAATCGATGAAATGATTCTTTACAATATGCATTAATCAATATATGATGAGATTCACTGAAATAAAAGCGATTCACACAACCAATTTCAGAAGTGAAAGACTCTTTTTTGATCGATTAGCAAACCAACACAAACTTAAAACCCAAAAATTGTTAAGATAATTGATTTTCCTCAAAAATAAAATCAAAGAAACTGATCTAAATCTATGATTGATTTTTCCATAAAGTAAACTATGCAGTTGTAATCTATGCACAATTCACTTGAAAACTATGCACATGTAATATATGCACATTTTCCATTCATATTCTGAAAATGAGAATTCTAACTACGCAAATGTAATCTATGCAAGAGAATTCTCAAACACAATATGGTTCCAAATCAGCAAAAGAACAATAAGAATATTTTTCTTTGCTAATGTAATCTAAGGAACCAATCAACTACAAGTAAACAAAATTGGGTGAGAATTCCAAAGATCAAAAATAAAAACACTCAAAGGCAATTAACACTCAGACAATTAACTTAAAAGACAAAAAAGAAAATTAAAAACACCCAATTAACTTAACAGAGACTTAATGAGACTGTAAACAAGCTAATAGGATCATAAAAAAACAAAAATATGGACTTAAATCAGAGAAACCTTAGCTTTTTCAAAGGGTTTACAGGGTTGCGCAGGTAGACAATATAGTTTAGTGCACATATGCACTATTTCTAAAGAACAACTGCACAGATTTGCACTCTATTTCTGAACAGAAACTGCGCAGAGCGAGAAAATTAAGAAAAAATGAAAAAAAACAAAGGTTTCAAACCAGAAATTTTAATTCTTAAAAGGGTCTAAAGGCATCAAAGGTTACAAAAGGAAACAAATGAGAACTCGCTTCCTAGTATGGTCGCCAATTTGTAACTAGATTAATCCCTCTTGCGGACAAGAGTGATCTCCCTAGAATCCTAATGGAAAACTAGAAAAAAATAGACAAAACAATGGTGCTTTCCTTAAACTATACATGAAACATGAAACATGTAGCATGTGAAATATCACTTACCTATTAATGAAGTGTTTGTAGAAGTCATTTCAGCTCTTTCCACAACTAGATTTTCCTGAATGCTTTACAGTCTCTCCAAATGTTTTCCACCGCTTCTCCATGATGCATCAAAAGAGATTTTCATAGACAAAAATATTCAAAGGGATCAAAGCATCTTGCATATAAAAGAAAAAGTAAATGAAATCCTTAGCCTATCATACAACATATAAATTAATCAATAATCAATTATAAACCATGTGAGTGATCAAGGAATCCCACAAATAACATCAAAATAGATGCAATTAGGAAGGAACAATTATTTTGTATTAAACTAAAAATGGAAAAGAAGCTTATAACCTGGTGCCTTGATGTCACAAGCCTCTTCCAATGGTCTCCTTTATTTCCCTTGATGAAAATCTATTGAGACCCAAAACCAACGGCATGAATTTATCAATCCAACTCTCTCTGGCATCCCATTCCTATGTTGAATTTATAGGAAGGATGAGGAGGTTTCTAGTTCCACTTCTCAATGGATATGATCTTTAAGAAAAGGAGTTTAGTTCCATATACCAAGGGATGAGGTGCAGTTATGTAGCAGTTTGAGGCTTCTATTTTGGATAAGATTCCTCAACCAAAGCTTCTAGTACTCACTTTTTATTTTTACATGCATGAACGGACCTGTGCACTTTTTAGTGGAATAAACTGTGTAGATCTATGCAGTTTTTGTTCAGAAAAACTATGCATGCATGGGTTTTTTTTAGGAAAACCGCACAGGTGCTCAAAAATGGTTTTCAAGAAATGAAAACCAAAATTCCTTTTGTCCCTAGTATTATTTTACTTCAAGCTTCATCGGGGATTCACTTGATACACTCCATCGGATGGTGAGATATCAGAATTGATAGTCATGGTGTCAAATTTTAGTGTAACAAGCATATGTTGGCAGAAGCTCATGGAGGAGTTGCAGGAGGCCATTTTGCAGGGAAGGGCATTGCGCAGAAGATTTTGAGAGTTTGATTATGGTGGTTGACAGTGCATAATGATGCAAAGGAGTATTGTAGATATTGTGATGCATGCCAAAGAACAATAATATTGTCTAGGAGGGATAAAATTCCCTTGAATCCACAAGTAACATTGAAAGAATTAGATAAGTGGGCCATTGAATTTATTGGACCTTTCAATCCACCAGGAAATAAGACTGGAGGAAGGTATATATCATCATTGCAAACTTATTATTTGATGAGGTGTTATGAGGTAAATCCAGTGAAGGATATCATCGCGGATTTTATAGTTGAGTATATTTTGTCCATATTTAGGTGTCCAAAGATTTTGATGATTGACAGGGGTTTGCATTTCTTGCATAAGACTATTGAGGTGTTAAATGAATAATTTCAAGTATAACATCAGAAGAGTACACCATATCATCCTGGCGAATGCGATGGTTGAATTTTTTAACAAGATTCTAGAGAATACACTCACAAAGGTAGGAAATGTGAACAGAAATGACTAGGATATGATAATTCTAGTGGTTTTATAGGCATACATGACAATATGCAAGAATTTGATAGGACAAACACCATTTATGTTAGTCTATGGACAAGAAGCAGTTATACCTATTGAGTATATTGTACCTAGTTTAAGAATTCCAGCTTTCACAGGCATGGTGGACCACGACACAATGGAAGAAAGGATGGATCAATTGCTCTCTTTGGAGGAAGAGAGGTTCATTACTGGATATCATCAACAAGTGAAAAAATCAAGGGAAAAATTCTGACATGATAGGCATATCAAGCAGACAAAATTCAAGGAGGGAGACCTTGTACTATTATATGATATGAAGTTCACGAAGTTCCCAGGAAAGCCCCAAACACATTGGTTGGGATATCATCAGGCACATCTTTGAGGGAGGCGCAATTCAGCTCTCAAATTTAGATGGTCAGTTGATACCAAGACGAGTGAATGGGAGCAGACTGAAGATATAAAGGGATGTCTCTGTCCCTAGAACTTTGCACTAACTATATGAATGGAGGACAGCCTTAGTGTCACATGCAGTTGAAAGTGGGCATGGGACTATAAACTACTCTGTCAAAGAAGGACTTCGCTAAAGATGGATTATTGTGTGAAACTCAAGAAAATATCGAAGTTTCAATGAGCTATGATGAGGGGGGAATTGTTGTGATGTACGAGAGAATCCATCAATATCCACCATAAATGTGACAATTGGAAGCGAAAATTTTGATTTGACAAGGAAGATTCCCTTAAAAGCAGTGGGGGAAATGAATTTATTAGGCACAGCTAGGAAAATAATTTGCTAAATCCACATTAATGAGTTGAATCTGAAGACAATCATGGGGTATGAAATTAAAATTTTTTATAAAAGCAAGGTCTTGCTCCACATTTTGACACTCTTCTTCCTAAAGTTTCAAATCGTAAGTTTGCGCCTAATTAAGACCAAAGCAATTTGTTGTATGTATGTGAATATTTGGGAAGAAATTGCCAAAAAATTGATCAAAAGGGGACTATTAGGAACCATGACAACCATAGCACCAATCGTCATAGGTCTAAGATCACTAAGGAAACAATCGATTGCGGGAGAAGCAGCGTAGCCAAAGAAAAAGAAGGTCAAAAACAATATGTGTCCCCCAGTTTTAGACAGTCCCAAAGATAGAAAATCACTAAGGACCAGAGGTCTAAGCAGCTATTAGACAAGGAGAAGAAAACTATGGAGGTCCAAGAGAGAGACAAAGAGGATATTGCAGCAAGCATTCCCAATGATATTGTAGCATAATTAGTACAGCCTATTTCTAGGTTGTCACCATATGTAACACCCAGAAAGCTAGGCACAAATTTGATGAAGGACTCTGATTCTGTGAAGTTCATTGTATTCACACCCCTCCTGCCTGATGATGTGTTGTTTGAGGGAAAATAGTTGGAAAAATTACTGAACCTAAGGATGGAGGAATGGGACTTCAATGATCGAATAAAATATCCCCAATTTGGGCCTAGTAGATACCTGAAGTAGGTTCATCAGACCACCGCTGAGTAGCATATCTCAAGGACGACTTTCACAGAGCATCAAGGTGCAAAAGGATGTAGATGAAGTATGGTACCCGTTTCCATACCTAGTTAATGAATTTGACATTGTGGAAGTCACAAGGAATTGACTACTAGATCGGTTGGCTCCATCCACTGAAGACACTGAAAAAAAACATGTAGGTACCATCAGGAAAGACACCGCACCAAAAAAGGGAACAAAGAAAGATACACAAGCAGGAAAAGAAGCAGAGAAAGAAACAACAAAGGGGATAGAAAAGGACGATGAAGAAATTTTTGGCACAGATGAAGAGGAGAATTGTCAGGGCCCTTTACTAATACAGAATTGGTTGATTTACCATTTACTAGGAAGAGAAGGATATTGCAAACATCACGTGTGCGTAAAAATCACAAGGGAGACCAATCAATGGGCGCAGAACCACTAAGCCTCACTGAGGGTGACATTGATGAGATTGGTGATAAGATGTAGAATATCATCGAAGATACATGGAGCAAGATTGAAGATTAGTACAAAACAGTACTAACAAAGGTGCAACATGGAATGCAGGAACTTAAGGTGCTGACATAGACCGTGCGATCACGGGAACATCTAGCCAGAATAACCGAGCCAGCAACCATAGCCAAAACACCGATTAGTAATAACTTCTGATGTTGTACTTTTGTAGGTAACTGGAGGAGTGTTGTATTTTGAAGCTGCAGAGGATCAAGAGAGAGAAAATAAATGGGACAGTATTAACTTGAATATTTTTTCCCTTCCCATTCAGACACTGCATGACTTCCACCAGGGTGTCAAAGACGAATTGAAGGTGTGAGAACAGAATTCCTTGCAGTTAACTGAATACGTGAGAAAATACAACGCAAAAATAATATCAGAAATGAATCGAAACATCAAGGAGAGGAAGTAACAGAGACAATTGAAGGATTTCATAGGCTATAATTACAGTGAACTTCCAAACATAAAGGTCCATGCAAATGAAGCTCGAGCATAGAAGGTTATAAATATTGCCCTCGCAATTAAGGAGGACAAGACAAACATGGAAAAAATCAAGTTTGAGTATCAGATGAAAATCACTGAGTTGCAGATGAGGCTATAGTTGGCCAAACTGCCAGAGGTCAGAGAGTAGCGAGAACTAGATCTTAAGACCACCATGGAAGGCATTTCCATACCAGTTAAGGACTATGGAAAGTTGTTAGATGACACCACGGAAATTTTGACCTTGTTGCAGGAGGATCCTAATGTTCAAAAGATTCAATAGGAAGTACTATAGAGGCAGAATCAGTTGGATGATATCAAGACCACTACGAGGACTTTAGCACCCATGCAACGGCTCACTCGCATCACATAAGGGAAAATTATGCAAATCTAGATCGAGGATCTGTGCAAGAAAGAACATTTTATTATAGCAAGGACTCAGCCATGGCAGGATGAATTGATTCAACTATTTCAGACAGTTGATGAGAAGCTGAAAGAGATGGGCCGGAAGTAGAAATATGTGCTTCATAAAATCGTTGCGCCAACATCAGAGAACATGTTATAGGAGGTGTGCCAAGAAGAAAAGAAATTTGCATAAATGATTCAGCCTTTGAGTATAGCCTACACCATCATCATAGAGAAGGTTTGGAGCGCACTAGCTGTGTGACTCGAGACAAGTCACATGTGAGTGTTGGGGGCCTGTTGGGCATGGCCCAACTTGGTCCACTTTGGGTCAAAATTCTCTACAACTCAAGGAGCATAGTGCATGGTCTAGTGAGGATAAATCAATCATGTGGGGTTTAGGGGCTTTGGGGTGAGACAAAGCCCCTCTTTTTGTGAAGTTATTGGCTTTATTTTATTATTTTTTAGTCCACCCATGGTATGTGGACCATGTCCTTTCAGGGAAAATTTTAGGGGCTAATATTCGCAAGTGGGCTAATTTTCCACGCTTTTTCCAAAAACAAGTTTCATTAATTTCCATTTTTTCTAAAAACTATTCGCCAAAATTTTATAGTATAAAATTGTTTTGCATTAAAAATCTCCAAAACATTATATAGAGACTATATAAAATTATGAGAAATTTGAATACTTTTAGAAAAAAATTTCCAAACATTTTACAAATTGCATATCATGTACTAGTGAGATTCGCCAAGGTTTCTAAACTTTAAAATAATTTTCCATCCTTAAAATTTTCCTTGGTTTTTTGTAAGATATAAAGGCTATATAAAGAAATATAATATTGAGTCGAAGTCATAAGTTGTAAGTGATGGTCGAATCAAGGTTGTAATTTTTTTATCTTTTTGTGTTTTGGTCCTAAGGGAAGGCTACACAACTGAGTGTGTGAAGGCCTTGAAGATTCTGTAGCTGTGTGCGCAAACCACTTGTAGATGTGTGCATGGGTCAGAGAAAGTATACGTATCGAAGAGACTTATCCTAATCAAATAAGAATAGTTTGAAGACATCTTTGTGTTTATGCATTTTATTTGCTTATTATCAGTGACTGTGAAGTTACTTATATGCTTTATATATGTTTTAATGATAAGTGTGTAGTGCGCATAAGTATTGGTATATGAATGAAGTATAATATATTAGAGTAGATAAACGCATCTGAGCAGTTCCAAATAAGAATAAGTAGAATTTTAATAGTAGATCCACGTCATATTTTCCCTCTAGATGCAAAAACCTGGTTCTGACATCCCCCAATATTGCCTTGGGTGAGACTGTGATCTGCATTGTAGGTCGTTTCCAAAAGAGCCAGTAATAAAGGGTTTTATTTGTGTGAAACTAAATATGAACCTAGGTCGAGACCCCTTTGAGCCAACACCTTTTTTTCCTCTATTCTCCATAAGCTTTGGTCCATATCCAACCAAATTTTGACAATCGAACAACTATTAAGTTCCTCTCCCTGTATATGTGAGAACACAAGAAACCATTAAAATACTTTTTGAGCCGAAAATTTTCTTCGAAAATGGGAGCAAGAATAAAGTTCCTATATTCTTTTATTATGTTTAACCAATTAATTACTAACATTGAGCCCCCAAAAACTTGTTTATAGTCACAACCTTTTTCTTTTACACAAAGTAACATACTCTTGCAAGCCAAAAGTTTTCTTGGCTATTTGATCCTAGGCCAAAGCATAATTTTTCTTGCAAAAAATGTAAATCCTATTTATAGAGAAAAAATCCTCCCCCACTCCTATGTCTATTGTCTCTGGAAGCCCCATCAAAGAAGGCCCATGGTCTTGACTGATCAATATTTCCTTCTGCGATCATTCTAGGAGGGGTTGCCCCTTTTTCCTGAGGGAAGTGCGTTAAAATAAATAGTGATCCAACTTCCACCCGCCCTATAGAATATTTCTTTTCTTGGAATATGGCTCTATTTAGATCCAGCCAAACCCCCCGAACTATGAGTAATATAAGAGATTTGAACATACGAGTGGTCGAGTTAGAGTTCCACACTCTCCAACCTTCCTCTAGGTCTATGCCCACCCAATTGCAATTTAGGCCTATAGACAATAAGCACACTTCCCAAAATTATTTGAAGAAATGGAATTTGATAAACATATATCATCTTGATTTAGTTTTTTCCTTACATAATTTGCACCACCCAGGACCAAGCCTAAACCGCTTTTGGAGCACGTCCCAGGTGGGTACATTCTCCTCCATTAAGAACCACATTAATACTTTTGTCTTTGTCATGAATTTTGACTTCCATACCACCCTCCACCACCACTTCAACCCATAGTCATTCTCTATCAGTATTTATGAAAAAATAACCAAGCTTTGGAGTATAATTTTCAAATGGAGATATGCACCATACTAGTTCATCCTCGCGGTCTATCAATATGACATGCCTGGATATCAACACATTTAAATAGATGTTCCATAGTCCACGATATTCTATATCCAACCCCAATTCAAATGTTTTTATCCATCCTTGTCACCAAATGGAAGAGGCTCTTCTATTGGTGATATGAGCTAGTCTGGAGATTCCTCTATCTCGAAGAGAATTTATGAGAGGAGGTGGGACGACATGTCCTTCTCCACTACCTAGCCACAAATCCATTTTTATTCTAACTTTATTTTAGCTCCCAAATCTCCAATCAAAACCATTGTTGATGAGGTCAAAAAAATTTAACATCGCTCCCTAGATCATAGAGATTTTCATTTGTGGTTTGTCCATCCTTCCCACCTAGTCATCTTAGGAACTTGGTGCAATATATTTCTAAGTAACCAATGTGGTCCATAAGATCTAGGTTGCAAGTAATCTCCATATTATCTTTGCAACCAATGCCTTTGAGAACACAAATATATTTTTTAGGCCCTAGCCTCCCAAGATTTTGTGTGCCACTAGTTTGTCCCATTTGACCCATGGGGGAGATTTGTGATCCTCCTTTCCTTACGAGAGAAAATTTAGAAAATTTGTTCTTATTTTTTTCCAATATGCATTTCAGGATTCAGGCTAGAGAAATCTAATAGACTATAATGGATTATAATACTGATTTTATCAAAACTAATCTTGATTCCTTTGAAAGCTAATGAAAGCTCCCAATTTTTATTTTTTTCTAGATCTTAGAAATGATATAGAACTAGTCCTCCTTCTTATAACAATGTATCTTCAATTGGAAACCCAAGTAATTTTAGTCCTTCTTCCACTTTTTTTACTATAAAGGGAAAAAATTATAACTTGACGGATCTACTATTTGTTGAAATTGGCAATAAGAAGAGGCTTATAATTTAATTTTCCCTTAATTAAATTAGAAGGAAATTGTAATTCCACATCACATGAGAGCTTGTACAAGTTAAATGAGTTTGGATACTTAGTTAGCTCAGTTAATTCGAGTTGGGGATCAAACTGGAGGCATGTAGAGTTCACTCTACATTTTAGGGGGTCCAGTTGCAGTTTATTTTGAGTTGTAATTGTTTAACTTAATTATTTCAGTTAAAATCACTTTAACTAGTTCTAACTGATGGATGAGCTATTGAGAGGTCCAGTGAATTAAATCTGATTTAATTCGCATGTAGTGATAAATAAGATAACTAATGATTCGCTATACTAATAGTTGTTCATGGTAGTTATAAGGAAGCTCCAGTTGATATCGGAGTTAAAGAGACGTATATTATCAATTTTATAATTAGAAAATTGTACAGGTTATGCATGACGTCAGCAGGATGCCTTGGATGTATTGCACAATTAATTATAGTGAATTTCCTCATTAATAGGGCCTTAATTCCCTCAGGAATTCATAATAATGGATGAGAAACCCAGAGGAAATAAATTGGTTAAGTATTGGACCAAACTTTCTGGGACCAGATTAAGACAGTCAGATATAGTGCAAAGAGCTCTCAAGCCTAAAAGAAGCATCATTGCTTCATATTCTTTCCTTAATCCAATATACAGATAGTGTGGTTTTATCTAAGGCTTTCCCTAAATACCTCTTTGTGTTCTGCGATTGAAATTATTTCTCTTTCTTGTTCATGTGATTGCACGATTGCAATTGGTTTCTACAATTTGTAGAATAGATTCAAGTTTTTTTTTAATCATATTACAAGATCAGTCAAATCAATGTGGATTTTATACATGGTATTGGAGCAGGAATCACTATAGAAGAGAAGAATACGAGTTTTTTTTAGCAGGTGAATCAAATTTTCATATTTATTCTTAAGTACCAACAGTAGATCAGGATGTCTTTCTCTAGATTTAAAATTGGATATTCCCTTCATGGTAGTTTGAATTACATAGCTTGTAGGGATAGGATAGAAGTAGTGTTGGAGGAAAACGGATTGAAGGAATTCATAAACAGTGATATTCCCAGGCCCCGGTAGCAGATGCTCAAAATCTTGATGCATGGAAGAAGAATGTAGCTAAGTCAAGAAGGATCCTGTTAAAAGGAGTTCGAGATCATATTGTCTCAAAATTCCATGGAAAGGAAACTCCATATGCTATGTGGAATGCCTTTACATATTTTTTTCAAAATAGTAGTGACCACAGGAAGCTTTTGCTAAAGGGAAAACTCAAAAAGATCAAGATGTAGAAGTGCGAGACGATACCAAAATACTTGACAAATTTCACTCAATGTCGAGATGAGCTTGGAATTGTTGTTTTTAAAGTTCTCGAGGATGATTTGGTGAGCCGAGAACTTCTAGGCCTTCCCAAGAGATGGAACATATATCAATATTGGGTGAATGGGAGAGAGAATTTACGAGAGTGGGAGCGATTGTGGTCTAACTTGGTACAAGAAGAGATTCGGTGGAACACCGGAGATGGATCCTCATAAAAAAATTATGATCAGTATAATTGTGCCTTGGCTGGAATGGAAAAGAAAGGGAAAGGGAAGGTGTCCCATTCCGAATCATATTCTAGTCAGGTAGGCAAGAATAGATACTTGTCAAAGACAAAATGTTTCAGTTTCATGAGCTTGGAAACTATGCTATAAAGTTTCCACACAACAAAACTAGAAAGAAGCCCTCAAGAGGAGTAGCAGGTGAAGCCCTTGCTTCACAGTTCGATTTTGATTTCACCCTTATTTCATGCATGGTGTCATTAGTGATGGGTCAGTTTGGTACGTAGATAGGGTAGCTTCATTCCATATGATCGTAAACAAAGAAATATTCAGCAACTTGGAGGAGAAGGATCTCTAAATGTACATCAAGATGGGAGATTATGGGAGGTATAGCATGACCGACATAGGTAAAATTACCTATCATATGGAGCCTAGTACTCCTCTCACATTAAAAGATGTCATGTATGTTCTTGGTTTAAAGAAGAATTTAGTTTCAGTTTCTATGTTGGAAGAATTTAGTTGTAGTTTCTATGTTGGAATATCATGGCTATGATGTGATATTTAGCAAAGGAAATTCATTCCTTCATCACAAATCAATGGGATAGGTGATGAAGATTGAGGTTTGAGTAAAGAACCTCTACAAATTGGATGTAGAATATTTTTTTTCCTTGAGAATGAAAGCAGAGAAGGTGCAGGGCTGATACATCGGTGAGTTATGGCATAGAATATTGGTCCATATACACCATGGTGCTTTGAATATCATGCAACAGATTTATATAGGACTTCCCAAGGGTACACTTGAGCAGTGAGATACATACAAAGGTTGTACATTGGGGAAGTACACTGAAGCCACCTTTCAAAATTAGGAAAGTTGAGCAAAGATGATCCTTGAGAGAGTTCACTCAAATGTGTGTGGACCTTTCTCGATATTCTCCAAAACAAAAAATAGGCATTATATTATTTTTGTAGATGACTTTTAATGTAAGTGTTGGATATTATTCACATAGAAAAAATACTATACATTCTCAAAGTTTTGTGATCTAAAATCACTTGTCAAGAAATATACAGGAAAGAAGGTGAAGGCTCTTAGAAGCGACAATGTTGTACAATATGACTCAGACTAATTCAAGAAATTTTGTGCCTCAGAAGGAATTCAATAGGAATTTACAGAACCTCATAGCCCATAGCAGAATGGGGTGGTAGAAAGGAAGAACATAACTATTGTGGGAGAAACAATATTGATCTTGCATGATCAGGGCCTACCCTTGCATATGTGGGATCAAGAATGCAACACAACAGTATTTGTGCAGAACATAAGTCCTCATCGGATACTTTGGATGAGTACACCAGAGGAATATTTTTTAGGTAAGAAACTAGATGTGGCACATTTTAAAATTTTTGGTTCATCAGTTTATTTCCATGTAACCAAAGATGTCAAGAAGAAGCTAGAGCTAATAACTGAGTTGGGAATATTTTTTGGGTACATCAATACACCTCACAACTATTGGGTGTACTTTCCAGCACAAAATATTACATTGGTTAGAAGAGATGTGAAATTCGATGAAGAGAAGGCCACAATAATTTCCCTTGAGAGGGAGATTCAGTTGCATGTAGTTCAGGAGCTCTTGGCTCCAAAATAAAAACCTCTAGATGTCGAACAACCATAAGCAGAGGAACAAAGAGTGGAACCACCCACTCATGCAGAGCCATCTATATATGGAAGGAATCTCACCAGAGAGGCTGATAGGTTGGTTCTTGATGCTAGAGAGAATGTGGGAGCACCTACATCACAGTGCAGGCAGAGAAGGTCCCCAGAGCAGTACATTGGATACATGGCTCTTATCAGCAAGAGTGTAGAGATAGAGCCATCCTCTTTTGAGGAAAAAGTGCATAAACCAATTTGGGTTGATGCCATAGTTGATTAGTGTGACTCCATTATTAGAAACAGTGCATGGGAAGTTATCCCAAGGCTGGAGGGGAAGTCAGTTCTAGGATCTAGGTGGGTCTATAAGGTTAAGCATGCATAATATAGGAGTGTGGAGAAACACAAGGCCAAATTTTTGGCCAAAGGGTTCTCTTGGGTGGAGGGGATTGATTACGATGAGACCTTGGCACCAATAACAAGGTACTCATCAATCATATCAATCCTTTCACTTTCAGTGCAGATGGGATGGAAGATACATGAGATGGATATAAAGAAAGCCTTCCTCAATGGAGTGATTAAGGAATAGGTTTACATTGAGCAATCAGGAGGTTTTGAGACCTTAGACACGGAGTCGCATGTGTGAAAACTCAAGAGAGTGTTGTATGGACTGAAACAAGCACCTCATGCTTGGTACAATAGGATCAAAAACTACTTCATCGGGTTGGACTTCACCAAGAGTGAAGCAAATGAAAACCTTTACCATATTGTGGTATAAGGTAAACTTTTTATCACTGTACATTATGTCGATTATTTGATAGTGACCGGTGATGAGAATCTCATCAAGTCTTGCAAAGAGGATCTTGCAAGAGAATTTGATATGAAGGACATGGGTCTCTTGCACTAGTTCCTGGGATTATAAATTTGGAAAAGAGATGGGGAGCTATTTGTATCTCATGGAAATTATGCCAATGAGATTCTGAAAAAGTTCCACATGGAGGTCATCAAACCCATGGAGACTCCTTTAGCAGGAAATTGGAGGAAGGAGGATGCTACTTCATGTGAAGTAGTAGATGCTACCATCTACAGGCAACTTGTGGGTTCACTCATGTATTTGGTGAACTCACAACTAGACATATTCTATGGGGTTAACCAACTTTTTCAATATATGGTTAAGCCTACCAAGCTATTTTGGAAGGCAGGCAAGCATGTGCTGAGATACCTTAGAGGCACTGTTGGAACGGGGCTCCCTAAGCTACGAATTTTTTATATTTTGGTATTAATTAAGCTTGCTTAGGGGTTTTGGGGTGGGTCAAAGCCCCTAATGTTTTTAATGGGTTAAAGGGTAGACCTAGGGTCCACAAACCACGGTTTGCGAACCATGGGATAGTTAGGCCATGTTGATATAAATATATGAATAGTTGGAGTCTAAAGATAAGGATGAATTGGGACTGATGCTACGTGCGAACTGTTGGATCTATTTTGGGTAAGGACTCCTGTTGGCTGTGTGCGCAGAGATCCTCAGTCCTGCTATGTGCGGACCTTGCTAGCTGTGTGTGCAGGCTATGTTTTGGGTTGTAACTAGGTTTGTTTGATGCTAATATATGTGTACATAGTTGAAGTATCTCTATGCTATCTGGATCTATTATGTTACTGTTGATGCAAATCTTTGGAATCAGTTTGGTGTTGTGAATACATCTGTGCTATCTATTTATTCTACGAATGTATCTATGTTATGGTATAAAGTATATCTATGATCTGTTATAGATGCATTTGTGATATTATGTGTTGGTAATTGTTGATACGCACGTGGATGACAAGATACTGACTAGATATATGCATGGTAATAGCTCTGTTAGGGTTAATTACTGATCATACTGTGAAAATCCTGTGAATAGACCGACTCCATGCGAATATTGTAAGATGCGAATGCAGATCTATTTTGACTTACCTATTCTCTCTCAGGGTGTGGAAACCTGGTTCCAGCACCCTCCCATACTTCCTTGGGTGAGACCTTGGCCTGCGTAAGTAGGTCATTGCCGAAAGGGCTAGTAGTATAGGGTTTTGTTGGCAAACCTTAACCTCCGAACCTAGGTCAGGACCCCTCAAGCCAACAAATTCAATGACCACGACCTAGCCAATTTGGAGGCCTTCCCCGAGTTATCCCCTGAGCTATTTCTTGAGAGAATATTGCAAGACGACGGGATAAATATAGTCCCCATGCGCTGGGTGTGTAGATTGGTGGATTCTAGGCTCTTAAACCTATTGCGGATGTCGCATTTTGGCCACTACAATATCACAAACCGACATGTGCGCTAGTTGCTTGCCCTAGTCCACGATGGAAGCTTGTGGATCCAGGATCGAATCCCAATTAATGCCATGCTTATTCACCAAATTTCTGGTCTACCCATGGAAGGGCCATACCCTATGTTGCACGTCAGTAAGAAGTATGAACAAAATATTGCCAACAAGGTGCGTGAGGATTACCAAGTGGAATGGAACACTCGGGGATTCATGATCAGTACCATCAGCGACCCTATTACGAATATGGGTACCTTGTTGTTGGCATGCAAGATGATGCACAAATTCTAGGCTACCACCATCCCTGCATATGTGATTCAGCTCGCAGGCCGATGCGAGAAGGGGGTCTGGTTCAACTAGTCCCAACACCTGTGCAATGAATTTCTGGCAAATGTCCGTTAATCCCAGGATCAAGGCCGAGCATTCTGCTACTCCTGGTTGCTGCATCTCATTGCGTTGGTCGCATGGGAAGCTACTACGACTCAGTCCTCCCCAAGCTCACCCCATATATGTGCGAGGGGGTGAGGTACACGAATTTTTGGGACTCAAAGGACGTGCAGCGTATTGAGGACAATCAAGTCTTCTGGGTCCTATTCCAGAGCGGGCTCGCAGCAGCCATCAATTCCCACCCACCCTTGTCACCAACTATTTACGATAAATACAAAAGCATCACGGGTTTTCAATTTACCATGCATAATGTATAGATCAGAGGCCACAAGGATCCAGTGTGGGTCTCATTCCCATACATGGTTGTCGATGAAGACATTGACTACTTAATTGTGACTTGGCCTCCACACTAGAAGCTGGGCTTCAAATTAGGTATAGAGGACTCTGCAGGGACGAGCACCACGAAGGTCACCCCACCTGTCATCACCAAAGAAACAGGATGACAGGGTAACTGTAATGGGAAGGAAGCGGACCCCAGATCGCAGAAGGGTTCGCAGTAGGGTAAGAGTACTGGGAAAGGTGTAGAACCAACATCGCAGAAGGATTCACAGCAGGATCTGGGTGCAAAAGGTCAGGAGATGGGAGGTGTTGACTCCCCTCGGGGTATGAAGCGAACTAGTGACCCTGTTAAAGAGTGGTGGAAGAAGAAACGAGTGCAACGGCCAGAATGTGACACAGGATTTATATTGACCGAATAGGACTTAGAGCATATCGCAGATGCGGTCACCCTTGCTGCAGAAGAAAAATGGTTGGTTGTGGAGGAACAGCAGAAAGCCACAGTTGATACACTCCAGGCAAAGCTCTGGGCTCTATAGATCAAGGATGATACCTTGCAGACCAGTATGATTCAGGCCAGTTCAACCCCGGCAGTGAAGAGCGCGGCACTCATTACAGCAGAAAGGCACCTATGTACCCTGCTAGGCATAGCCCTCCCAATGATTCCACCCGACTTGGGAGCACAAGTCCAAGCCTATGTAGAGGTACAACTGGATCTAGCCAGGTTTCCACATGAGTCATTGCAGGTCCTCCACGCCTCCCTGTTCGAAGAAATCCAACACAGAGACCGTCGCATGCACAAACAGCTCAGTACATCTAAGTAGGAAATTGAGGAGAAAACCATTGAGGTATACCAAGCGCAGGCTGCATGTACCCTTGCTACTGCGTAGCAGACAGAATTGAAATGCCTCATCAGTTAGCTATGCGCAAATGATACTGAATATATCCTGGCTTCAGCGACACCCCATGCCAAGATTGAGGGGCTTGCTACAGCATTCAAGGCTTCAAGGATCAAGATCCAGGTGGTCAGAACAGATATGGAATAGCAGATTGCGACCTTGCAGGCCAAATTGAAGCTAGAGACACCATCGGAGGTGAGAGCCCAGCGAGCTTCGCTGGTTACAGAAGCTACTAATTTCATTACAAGTCAGATCACTCAGGGTGTCAAGCTGTTGGAAATAGCTATGCAGTTATGGACCAAGGTGCAGTGCGACCCTCTCTTGTGTGAAATCAACCAGGACCTGCACCAGAATAAAGAAGCATCTCAGCAGCTGGAAGCCACTATGCCTACTCTTATTCCGGCTCAACGATTAGCATGGCTAGGTACCATCCACTCCCTTTGGGATGACATTAAAAAACTTCACCAAAAGAAGAAGGCTCTTAGTGACCTCCTTAAACCTTGGGCTGATGAAGCCCTCAAGCTCTCTTAGGACATTGATGTTGTCGTTAAACAACTGAACCAGAATTTGGAGAGTGTTATCGCTACTATAGAAGGTCCAACTTCACAGAAGTTGGTGGATATTTCTCAAAACATTTCTGCGCAAAGTGGAGTGCTAACCACACTGTTTGAGGTGATCAGGCTACTGCAGGCGCAGGTGGAGACCCCATGTCCACAGTGACTCGGGACAAGTCACAAGATTGTGTTGGGGGCCTGTTGGAATGGGGCTCCCTAAGCTGTGAATTTTGTATTTTTTTGGTATTAATTAAGCTTGCTTAGGAATTTTGGGGTGGGTAAAAGCCCCAAATGTTTGTAATGGGTTAAATGGTAGACCTAGGGTCTGCAAACCACATTTTGCGGACCATGGGATAGCTAGGCCATTTTTATAGAAATAGATGAACAGTTGGAGTCTAAAGATAAGGATGAATTAGGACTGATGTTATGTGTGAACTGTTAGATCTATCTTGGGTTGTTTTTGGTAAGGACTCATGTTGGTTGTGTGCGCAGGCTGTGTTTTGGGTTGTAACTAGGTTTCTTTGATGCTAATATATGCAAAAATAGTTGAAGTATCTCTGTGTTATCTAGATCTATTGTGTTACTGTTAATGTGAATCTTTGGAATGTGTTTGGTGCTGCGAATGCATTTTTGCTATCTATTTATGCTTCCAATATATCTGTGTTATGGTATAAAGTATATCTGTGATCTGTTATAGATGCGTTTGTGATATTATGTGCTAGTAATTGTTGATACACACATGGATGCGAAGGTATTGACTAGATCTATGCATGGTAATAGCTTTGTTAGGGTTAATTACTAATTATAATGTGAAAAGCCTATGAATAGATTGACTTCATGCGAATTTGATAAGTTTCGAACGCAAATCTATTTTGACTTACCTACTCTTTCTCAGGGTGTCGAAACCTAGTTCCAACACCCTCCCATACTACTTTGGGTGATACCTTGGCCTGCGTAAGTAGGTTATTGCTAAAATGGGTAGGATAGGGAATTTTTTGGCAAACCTTAACCTCTGAACCTAGGTTAGGACCCCTCAAGCCAACAGGCACTACAGAGTTTGGGTTATGGTATAACCGGATAGAGGGAGTGAAGCTTCAAGACTTGCTTCACATATGCAGATTGTGCAGGGAATCCATCTGACAAGAAGAGAAAATTAGGGGGCATCTTCAACATTGGGTCAGCAACACTTTCCTGGTACATTAGGAATCAAAGAGGAGTTGCACCCAATTCAATAGAGGTAGAGTACATGGTAGCTATTCAGGAAGCATGTCAGTTCATCTATATGAGGAAGATACTTGTTGGTTTGTTTGGTCGACAAATGGATCTAATTGTGATTTATTATGATAACAAGAGTTGCATCAATCTCTCGGTTAATCCAAATTTCATGACAGGTCCAAACATATTGATATATGGTATCACCATCTCAGAGATTATGTACAGAGGAGGATTATGTCATTAGAGTACATTCCCACGGAAGAGAAAGATGCATACATATTGATGAAGGCATTGTCAAGAGGAAAATTTGAGTTCCACAGAGGTAGGATCAAGGTATAATACAATCGCTTTCTTGTTGAGAGGGAGTGTTGAAATTGGAAACAAGAAGAGGCTTCCAATTTATTTTTCCCTTGATTAAATTAGAAGGAAATTGTAATTCTACATCACATGACAACTTGTAAAAGTTAACTAAGTTGGTAAGACTTAGCCAGCTTAGCCAATTTGAGTTGGGGGTCAAAATGGAGGCATGTAGAGTTCACTCTAAGTTTTAGGGGGTCCATTTATAGTTTATTTTTAGCTGTAAATGTTTAACTTAATTATTTTAGTTAAAATCAGTTTAACTAATCTAACTTATGGATGAGCTAGTGAGATGTCGAGTGAATTAAATCTGATTTAATTCACATGCAGTGATCAAACATATAACTGCTAATTTTCTATAAATATTTGTTTCATGTCAGTTCTAAGGAAGACCCATTTTAGGTTGGAGTTAAAGGGCATTATAATATAAGTTGTATAATTATAAAATTGTACAGGTCATGGATGAGGTCCGCGAGATGCCTTGGATGTATTGCACAATCAATTATTGGGAATTTCCTAATTAATAGGGGCATAATCCCCTCAGGAATGCATAAGAAAGGTTGAGCAACCCAGAGGCTAAAAATTGGTTAAGTATTGGAAAAAACTTGCTAGGATCAGAGTGAGACGATCAGAGATAGTGCAAAGAGCTCACAAGCCTAAGAGAAGCATTCTATTGTTTCACATTTTTGACTAAATGAAATATAAAGATAGGAAGGTTTTTAGCTGAGGCTTTCCCCAAATACATATTTGTGTTGTGAAATTGAAATTATTTGTCTTTCTTGTTCATGTGATCGTGCAATCGTAATTGGTTTCCACAATTTGTAGAATATATTAAAGTATTTTTTTATCATATTAAAATATCATTTGAATATATGTGGATTTTCTACACTCTTCTTCTAGATTATGAATGGTGACCATGGATTTCTTGTTGTTTATGACCATTATCGTGGTTTTCCCGAAGAGGGATAGGGTCTTTGATAATTTACTGAGGTATCTTATGGATAGAGTTCGATTTCAAAGCTAGAAGAATTTTTTTTTACCTTCTGGATTCTTCAGATGTCGCCATTAGATAGAGTCTAATAGTATCCTATAGTCCCAGGAAAATTCAACATCCCAATCACCTGAGCTTGGACTTTTTTTCTTTTAGAAGCCATGCAATACTTATTTTGACTCTTCTTCTAGTACCTCCTCCATTATCTCTTTGTTTCCCTCAACAACAACAAAAAATAGGAAGAGTTGTTTTGTTCTAATTGTTTCTACTACAGTGGCCCCTCTTGGATCATAAAATAAGTTTTGAAAATGGATCTCTCCCAAAGTAGCTAGTCCTTCAAACTTTGATACCTCCCTTCCTTTAGGATCATGTAGACTTCAAATAGTGCTGCATAAATTCCATCCCTTTTTGTATGCTTCAAAAAAATTTGATGTTTTCATCACCAAATTCTAACTAGATTTCCTTGATTTTTAGGCACCACTCTACCTCATTTTCTATTAAAATATTTCTTTTCCTTTCTTCCAACATGAAAAATGTCTCTCTAGATTTTTTAGAATGAAAACCTTCCCCTTCTTGACAAGTGAGATCCTGGAGTTGATTTTCAATCTCCACTACTTGTTTTGAAGCCAATTTTTTTTTCTTTTCCCAATAATTTTTCTTCTATTTGATGAGTTTGAGATTGGCTTAAAATTGTGTCATTGTTTAATTTCCCTCTTGTGGATTGAATTCTTTCTAGTTTAAATAAAATAAGTCTATTAAATCCTCTTCTTTTATCCAGGAAATTTCATCTTAAAATGACCAGTTGGCTTATGTGACCCTCCCTTGAATTCCAAAAATATTGGGGAATGGTATGAGTTTCCACCATTCCCTACCCACTACTTGATTATATTTAAAATGTCCATTAGGGCTAATGGAATTAGAAAATGGCATATTCTCTTTGCTACCCTATCTTCCCTAGCATAACGATTCCTCCAACAGGGGGAATGGTTAACAAGAACTACATTCACTAGCTTGTGCCTCTCTCTATTGTTTTGAAAATGATATGCTAATGGACCTGGTCTTTCCATTGGGCCTCAATATTTTGAGGCACATAGAGAAAACTTGAAATATCCTCCAATTATTAGGGAGTTTGAATTTAATATGGATTATATATCCTACCTTTACTTAATATATGTTAATTTATGACTCTTTAACAGTGATCCACTCTTATGCCATGGGAATTATCTACTACTAATCCTAAGCAAGGCCCAATGAATGCTACAAAGTATTTTATGTTATCCTATGCATTGACACACTACTCAGTTAGTGATCTAATGAAGTTTCTCTTATGTTTTATCCATCCCCACTCGAAATTTTGTGCTCCTCAGCAATGTAGAACTCAAATGAGGGCTTTGCTCCTCAATAATTTTATATCAACATGCTCTAATCCTTCACCTATAATCAAACTAGAGGTTGAGAAACAATGGAAGGGGTCTATAATCTTACCTATACATTGAATTTTGTATCCAATTTCAGGATAATATTGTTAGTATGATAATGGCACAATTTCACAAAGAGGATGTTGCAACCTACTTAATTTATCCATATCACACTTTATGAGCCACCTCTCCACTTACACTTCTAGCCACCACTCTAATTAAGGGACCTTTGACAATTAGTGGAAACTTATTCATATGACCCTCATCATAAAAATTCCAAATATAATTTGTGTATCATCCATGAGAGGGTAGTTTATTTATAGGTTTTTTCCTTATTTTTATTCATCCATTAGTGTCAAAAATAAGAAACTTTTGGGGTTTTTGCATTCATATACTTGGAAAATTTTGGGTGTGTTCTAGGGAGCTTGTACAAGATCCTACTTATGGAAACTTTTCCCTCAACTTTTGGATTCTCAAGCTCACTCCTACTAAACCTTTCCCAAGCTCTAGAAATTATGCCACCACAGTGTGGCATTCACTGCTTAATATTCCTCCTTTGCAAATAAATTGTAATTAATTAAATGGTTAAGAGAGGGATAAAAATTCAATTGCTTGAGGAGGGATATTTCTTGACACAAATGTTGTTTTCAATGTCAGCTTTGTTTGGTTGAAATGGTTTTAATGGGTTTACTTTGCAAAAAGTGTAACCAACAAGAAATAGGATAGGTCGAGGTGTCATTGGCCTCTAACAACAAGCAATAAACGATAAGGCATTCAAGATGGGAATGGGTTGCACTGTCCAAGGGAGGGACTGTATGGAAACCTGGAAAAAGGACATACAATTGGCCTATTAGGGTCACGAAAAAAAAAGTCAGAAAGGAGGTAAAACACACTCTCACACTCTCTCACAGTCATGTTCTCTCATTTCAGCATGCATGTGTAGTGGAGGAGCATGGAAAATAACGCCAACTAAAGAATCCTTTGAGAGAGGATTTTTGGGTAAAATATTACATGAAGGCTTTCTTGAGGATTGAAGAATTCGTTGGGAAGCTTGTTGGATTGATGAATCTACCTGAAGGGAGTAGAGGGAATTTTGGTGCTTATGGGGCTAGTGAACCACCAAGTCTTTCCTTAGGGGATGAATAGCATTGGTTCTTGCTCCACTGGTGAACAACTAATCGAAGGATTCCCTTGTACTCTTTGGTATCTTATCCAGCTGGTGAACCTTTTGTTTTAGGAGGGAACTCTTCTCCTAAAGTCGAGTCTCACTCCCTATGATAGGATCTCTATTATGACGTCATGATGTTGTAATATACTTAGATAGTTGGTGGGAAAAGGAGCTGTAGCCTTGGGGAAACCATGTTTCAACTATGATATTGGTTAAACCATAACATTAGTATCATTTTTGTACAAGTGAATTTTCATTGGTTCATTGATTGTTCAAATAACTGGTCGGTGAAGGTAGTGTGTCTTTGAGACACCCTATTTCAGTTGGATATTTGTTTAGTTCTCTTAAAGCACTACTCCTCAAGTTGTGGAATCTAGCTCAAGGTGACAATTGCAAGTAACAGTGGCTATAACTTGTCTATGGTTGGGTGGAGCGTTAGAGTACCACTCTCAGTTGCCAAAGATCTTATAATATAAGTATAATCTTATGTTGTGCTTCTTCTTTTTTTGTAATTTTACTAGTGCCTTTCTATTTCTCTATTAATAAAAAGATATAAGCAGTTTTACATACAAAACACGATTGCCTCAACCTGCCCGAAGGAAACCAGGTCTCTTGGCCATCTTAACGAGTTAAAAGCCAGCCAGTATTGGAATTGTTTTTTCCTCCTATAAACTATTGTTTACATACTATTATGTTTTTACCTCTTATGTTGTGCTTGTAACTATTATGTTGTCTTTGTTATTTGCATCAGCACAATGGCATGCTAATGCTAAGGATCACTGGTTATTATATATGCCATCTATATAAAAATTTTGCGCTACAGGCATGTAGGGATGTTAATTTTAATGTTGAAATGTGTGTTTCTTTCCTATGAATTGGGTTGCGGTTGCTTCCAAATCGTAAAACACTTGCACAAATAGTTGTATTAGATAGTGATTGTTTTTCTACCATCTTGAAGAACTTATAGTATGATGAAATAAATAGGTAAAGATGGAATGGATAGAACAGATTATCCGGAGAATTCCCTCCGAGATGGTCAAAACATTGAAAAAAAATTCAATATTGGATTGGAAATGAATGAAAAGAATTCAATCCAATTCTTTTCCAAAAATGAAATCCTGCCGACTTTTTCAACAATAGACTCAAGATCTGCATCTTTATAGAACAAATATCCCAACTCCGATTTGATTAAGGAGTAGGCTTATTTCCATGGATTCAATTAGTTCTCATTATAAAGAAAAGGTAACAAAGATATAATGTGAGCTCGTTTAATAGCGTTAGTCATTAGACATTGTTTTAAAGTTAATCTATTCACTCAGCGGGATAATATTTTTCCTTGTAGACACCTCTCATATATTTCTAGAATGTTTTTTCCTATAATATTTTGGGCATTGTATGCTTTATATTCACTTTCATGAGTTGTCATATGTCTATTAATGGCCCTAAAGACTAGCGTATCTTTGAGATCAAATGGGCTTGATTTCTTGCTATTAATATTAGCTTCAGAGGCTCGTAGGCCTCTAAGTCACGACAAGCTTGTGATTTTTCTAATGAGCCTTAACTATTATAAATGGGAAAATCCCTATTCAATTTATTATATTGCTTACACAATTGGCTACAACACTTTCCTCATTTTCCAAGCTCGGGAAAGATAATGCTCTCACGTATTTGGGATTACACACACCTCTCTCTCTCTCGATATATATATATATATATATATATATATATATATATATATATATATATATATATATATATATATATATATATATATGCTCATTCCACCCAAATAAAGGATATAATCCCCTTCATGCATGCTTTAATCATGACTGTGGAGCTGGAAAGGTACTCATACAAGAGCGCTGGGAAAAAAATTCTTTATACCTATTAGCAGTCACCAGAGATTTTAAAACATTACACTACCACTCTGATCCTTAATGAATTTTCCTTCAATGGCACATTCTCGAGGGTAGAATATAATCCTAGAATTTTAATCTCATCATTGTTATGCTTTTCTTTGCGTAGCATACGACCAAGGTCCGTGACCATTGTCCTCTAGGAAACGTCATCTCGGTGCCCTTGTGCAAGTCCACTACATCTCGCTCCTCGTCACCCTAGCGAGTTCGGACAAAGAGCCTAAATGTAATTCCCAGGGCTGAAGTCCCAAGGTGAGGTGGAAACGGTGGCATGTGATTTTGCGTTGTGACTGAATGTATTTAAACATGTACATATATTTTTAATGAGGGCCTCGATTGGTTTTCATAAGTTGGGAACGTAGATCTACCCGTAACCTGGGGTATGATAGAGTCAGCAACTAACAAGTGACTTATGTCAGCCACACAGGCATCATGGGGCATGCTCGATGACATGGAATTATTTAATTGGAAATGAATTTAATTGGTCATTTTGATGATCTAGATGTCGGATTGGAATAAACCTCATGTCGTTGGAATCGTCTTGACAATATGAATGCAATGGTACCATTTGTTTTGGATTTCAAGAAAGGTAGAAGAACGTGAAAATTTTAGACCCCATTTCCATAATGCTACCTTAGACCTTGGGTCAGCGCAGTGATCACCTCCTTCTAACTTGTGTTTTTGGTGGGATTTAGGAGGGGTACACACAATTTGGAATTTATCATTCTAATTCCCACAACCTTGGAATGTTGGAATCCCTAAAAATATGTTTATTTTTAATTTGTAATTCGCATTTAAAAATTACATGTTTTTCCCTATTTCAAGTTCCTTCTTCCTTATTTCTCATTTTCTTCTTCATTTTACAATTTATTTGGTAACAAAACTATTTTTTCAAGCCATGGGTTCTATAATGTTGTAACTTTAAGACCCAAAACAGAAGTGGGTGTTACTCATAGCGTATTTTTACATTTGAGAGTTGGTCTTAAGTATTTGGTTCTAAAGATATTGGTTGTCAATGCCACATTTTTCATAAAACTTATTATTTTATCTCTAAAAAGGGTGGGGGATGGGTGTGCTATAGAGAAATGCTTTTCAATTCAAGGGTTGATTTTAAGGTTTTGGTTATAATGTTGCTAGTGCTCAAGTCTAGAGGTTTCAAATAATTTGTAGTTTTATCCTTGAAAACAAAAATATGATGTTATTAATAATGCCACTTTTTTATTCAAAATTTTATTTTAACATTTTCATAAACAACATTATAATGTTGTTAAGGCCATGGTGGTAAAAGATAGTAATTTTAACTCTAAAAAAATAGTGTTGTTGGTCACACCAATTTTCAGAATGTGGGTTGATTTAGGTGGTTTTTGACCCCAAAAAAATGGGATTTAAGGCTAGAGTTATGATTTTGAGGTCATAGTTTTTGTCAAGTCAATAACTACGGTTGAATATACATAATTTTCCTTATAGTAAACATATTAAGTACCAAAAATAATTGCAGTGGTAAGAAACCAATATTTTTGGATGAAAATTAAATTGTTGGATATATAACAATATGAATGGAATGTTAGAGAGTAAAGGTTAAGCATATTTTTCCAACAAATTTGTTGCAACTATTGTATTTACTAGAATGGGAGTGCAAAATGGTGACTATTGAATTCACCACCAAGTTTCTAAAAAAAGTGAGGCAATATGACTCCATCAAGGTGGAATTGGACAAATAACAAAATATGCTCATTTTATTCCACTTAAATCAAGCCATAAAGTAGTAAATATTGAAAACAATTACATGAAAAAATTTTGTTTAATTGCATTGAATACTAAAGGAAAATATTTTAGATAAAGAATCTAAGTTGAATTTAAACTTTTGGAAGACATCATTTAAGGGGCTTTGCACAAATATAAATCTCAATATAACATATCATACACAAATAGTGAAAATGGAGAGAGTTACTCTAATGCTTGAAGATATGTCAAGGATTTATGTGATGGACAAACCATCTAAGTGAAATGATTATTTGTCTTTAATGGAATTTTTATACAATAACATATATCATACTTCAATCCATTTGAAACTTTGTACGGTAGAAAATGAAACACTCTAGTAAGTTTGGATACCCTGGATAATAAAGTGGTAGTTGGGCTAGTGTTGTTGAAGGAAATGTAACTGTAGGTTTCTAAGATCAAATTGAGCTTGAAGGTAGAATATGATACAAAAAAAACTCATATATAAAGGTAGACCAAGATAATTCAAAATTGGGGGGAATGTGTTGCTAAAAAATAAACCAAAGAAAACTTGTTTAGTGATTATGTGTTGTACTTGGTGGTTAGATATTGTGGATGCTTTAAAACCCTAAATAGGATTTCCTATGAGAATAAAGGCTCATGATGTATTTCTTGTATATTTATTAAGATTTATGTGCATAATACTAACCATGTCATTTATTGAGATTTGATTAGGTATAATGGGTAGGAGAGTTCTATTTACAACTAGTTTTCATCCTAGACAAGTAGGTTACTATGCTCTAGAGTAAAGCCATAAGGAAGGTAGAAGTCCAATGTACCCACTGCAATCCTAACGAGACAACATAGGAGATAGAGTTTTCTATGGGAGAAGTGTACCTACATTTATTTTGGAGGTTTTTATACTAAATTTTTATATTTTACCTAGTTTATATATCTCCCCAAAAATGGTTGTAAAATAATGAGTGAGGTAATGTAATAGCCTTGCTTTGACCGACAATTGATAAATGTATATGTAAGGAAAAATGGCTATAAGTTGTACATGCAACTTTAAAAATATGTACATTGAAGTATAATAAAATATCACTAACATTGCAAATGATGAAAGAAAAAAAAATGAGATTGTAGGTCCACAAAAGGTGAAGAAATTCGACTTAGGGGGCCTAGAGAAGATAATATATCTTTTTTCTACCCAATTTGTCCCAAGTCCTCTAAAATTTTCTTTGTAATTATTAACCTATTCACTTACCTTTAGATGAGTTATATAAAACAATGATACTTAGACTTCTCATAAAGGCACATAGTATCTTCTTTGCATGCAAATACAATCTTTGATTTTGTATACGTGGGTTCATTTTTATGTTGATCATTCATTATTCTTGCTCATTATTTCTTGGGTTTGTCTCTAGGAACTAAAAGATACCATAGATTTGTCACCATGAAAGTTTGAAAAAGATATGACTAAGTTTATGAGTGTTTTTTGACATGAAAATAATTATTGGTGACACTTCCTTTGTTTATAGTAGTAGAGATTCCTTGGATAGCTTATGCTAGAGCAGTAGAGGGAAGTGGGATAACCCAAGGAATTTTTTAGCAAATAAGGGAATTCCATTCCTCATGTTGTGTAGGGTGAGAAAGAAGCTTTATTTTATTAGGAATGTTATAAAGAGAAATTGCATTGAAAATTCTAAGAATTGCACTCTGAGAGTGAGATTCTAGAGCACACTAGTGGAACTTCGCCCTAGTGGATTCATAGTTCTAGCTCAAGAGAAGTCTCTATTATAGAGAACTTATGTGTGATAAGGAGCCTACAATTGGGTAGAATGTTTTTTATTTGTAACTAGTTAAACAAAATTGCTGATCAAATGATAAATATTACCTCAAAACGAGAATTCTAGCCAAAAAATATGAAAAAACAGGCTAAAAATAAAGAGTGTTGATGCTGGAATAACATTTTTTTATTTGAGGTAAATTTTCAACATTTTTAAAAAATGGCAGTGAAAACCCTTTTTTTTTGTGCAAAAGACACCCTGAAAATGAAGTGTGTTGATGTTGGAATAACTTCTTTTTTTTTTCAAGGTAAATTTTCAACATTTAAAACAAATGGCAATAAAAACCATTTTATTTTTGTGTAAAAGACACCCTGAAAATGAAAAGTGTTGATGTTGGAATAACGTCTTTTTCTTTTTCATGGTAAATTTTCAGCATTTTCTAATAATGACGTTAAAGATAAAATATCATGACTCTGAAAAACTTTAAAGATCCAACGATTTTCAAGCATGACATTAAAGATAAAATATAATGTCTTTGAAAAGCCTTAAAATTCTAATGATTTTTAGGTATGACATTAAATATAAAATATCATGTATTTGAAAAACCTTAAAATTCCAACAATTTTCAGTCATGGTGCTAAAGAAAAATTATTTATAATTGTTTTCAACAATAGCATTAAAGATAAAATATAATGACTTAGAAAAACATTAAAATCTTAACAATTTTTCAACCATAGAATTAAAACGAAAGATTGTGACTACAAAAAAACTTTAGGGTTTCAAAATATTTCGAGCATGACATTATGGAAAAAATTTATGACTAAAAAAACTTTTAAAAAAATGAACACCTGAATTAAAGAGTTATTATACCAAGAGTAATTTATTTTAAAATTTTAAATGTATAGCGATTTTAGAAAAAATAGCCTAAGACAACTTGATAAATTGAAACAAAAATTTAAAAATCAACCATCAAATTTCCATGCAGTGTAGGTGAACTCACCCATTGTAATGAAAACTTAAAGATGAACTATGAAATTGACACAATGTGGGGGCAGACTCGATTCATTATAACGAAATTTTTAAAGTGAACTATCAAATTGCACATAATGAGATCAATTTGCTAGTCAAGCATTGACACATACCTTGTAGGAATTTAACAAAAAAAAAAGACAAAATAATAAATAAATATATAAATAAAAAAATGAAAAATACAAAAAAAAAAAAAAAATTCAAATATTGAAAAAAAAAAAAAACTAAAAAAAAACTAAAAAGTAATACAAATAATAAAATAAAATTAAAAAAATTAAAAACGTAACAAAAAAAAATCAAATATATAAAATATATAAAAACACAAAAAAAAAACTGGGAAAAAAAAAATATAATTGTAAAAATTTAAAAAAAAAATAAAAAAAAAAAAAAAAATATATATATATATATATATATATATATATATATATATATCGATAAATAAATGGGGAAAATATTTTAAAAAGCAAATAAATTAAGAAAAATAATTATTGGAAATCAAATCACTAATAAAATATATAAACACACATAATAAACCAGAGATCAAATATTGGCGGAAAAGGCTTCAGCCTCATGGCTTCCTCACATATTTTCTCATTATTAAAAGAATGTAGTGCTACAATTAAATAGATGAAGAGACAGTGTCTCAAGATAGTGCGTGCTATCTTGGACACCTTGGTTAAGGTAATTTCTCAACCAAACGCACACCAATATAGGAGCTACCTAAACTCACTCCTATCTTAGAGGAACAACCCATTCTAAAGACTTAGGCATAAATTCCTAACTTTTAATATTTATTTTATTTATTTTATTTTTGGATTTATTATTGTTTTATGAGAGAGGCTAACATTCCCCCCTTCAATGATAAATCCAAAATAAGAACAAGGAACCATCTTCCAAGTTCTCATGTTGATCCTCAAAAACATTGCCTAAAAAACCGCCAAAGCTGGATGCTGAAAAAGTGAAATCTGAAGAAACCATGAGTCAGCTGCATGTCTGATTCATCTATGAATTTTTCTTGACAACTCCATCACATGCCAAGTTTCAAATGGATCCATTTTTCCTTTGCGTGAAATCAACATATTTTGTCCACTGAAAAAATTTGTTAAATGCCCACTGGCTGATGATGCCAAAAAAACAACTCATTGTTGCTTTTGCTGTGTTGAAAACTGCTCACTCGCTACTAAAGCTGCCCACTGGCTTCTTTTTCTACTTTTTTCGAGAATTTCAATCTGACAACCACCGTCAATTTCACTGACATTTTCCTCCCTTTGTTAGCTGAAAGGAGAGACAATTCTCTGTGAATTATTCCTGAACTCCCCCCTTTAGGTGTAGGAGTGTTGCATTATGTGTGATTGTATTCGGTTGTAGAACTGAGACAATATTTTGACTGTGGATGCCATTCCCAAGGATCTATCCATTCATAATGTATCTTCAATCTGGATGATTGTTTTTGGTTGCGACATTTCTCTGAGGAATGATTGGGCTTGCCACAATGGCAACAAGGATGGAGATCAAAACACTAATCTTCCATATGACCTGTTCTTTGACAATGAGAACATATCGGTTTGACTGTAACTTCAGGTTGCGTACATTTCTATTTGTTTGCAACTTTCTCAATATTTGTTGAGGTGATTTGTTCAAGAAATCCTGCACTGACAAACTTAATGGGCTTGGAATAATCTGGGATATGCAAGTTGGCGTCATCTTTGACATATCCTAAGCCTCGTCGATTTCTGTTATTTTGGAGTTCTTCCCATGGCTTAATGATTGGTTTGGAAGAAAGTTGAACTTGAACAACTTCGACACTTGAATCTGTTTGGATGAATGACTTAGAATCATCTGGATGGTTCAAATAATTGGAAGCATCACTCTTCTCTTGCAACTCATTTATTTGTAGTTGCGACTCTAGTTGAAGAAACTCAATGGTTTCATTTTTTTGTTGTAGATGCCGTGAAACATCAACAAGAATGTCTTTGTTTATTTGCACCGTGTCTTCAGCACTTGATAGGATCAATTTTTGAAGAACTTCTATCAGTTGGATGTGTTGCACAATTTGAACTTTCTCTCTTGAATTCAGGCTTGTTTGTCGTAAATGTCGTGCTTTGCACTATCTACTTGAGTTTGTTACTTGAATGACAAGCTCGCTTACTGTGTTTCTTGAATGGCACGCTCGCTTGATTTGTTTCTTGAATGACACGCTCGCTTGTACTATTGCTAATTATGCTTTCTTTGAACACTTGCTAGAGTTGTAGAACTTTTCTTGCTTCTTACTTGAACTCTTGAATTCTTGCTCGCTTGATGAAGATCGCTTTGCTTGAATGCTCACTTGACTTGCTTGATTACTTCATGCTCACTTGATTGAATACTCATGCTCGTTTGCAGGAGATGTGAACTTGTCGTTTTTTTTGTTTAGAGTTAAAACTCGTGGACTCACCTGATTCTACTTAAAGGAAGGGTGTCGAACACTCTCGAAAATGCACTCAAAAAAGCTTATAATGATTTTAATGACTCACATAAAACAAGGAATCACTTGTCTTAATTTGACTTACTGGAAGAGAATTGATGCTCTTGACTTCTTCAAAACTCTGGTGTTGGTTTCAATTGAGAGTGCACCCTTACAATCCAACTTAGATTAAAAGTTCTTAAATTTATGTGCAAGAATGTTGATGTAGACTTTTCTTTGAAATGCATTAACTTGATTGTATTGAGTGAATTTTCTTCTTGAGGTAGAATGTTGATGTTGACAATCTTTGATTATGTGTTGTAGTGGCGCAAATGCATGTGTTGAGTTTAATTATCCTTCCTTGTAGCTACTTCGTTACAGGTGTTGTGCTTGGTGGCATTGAACTTTATGTGTGTATTAAATGAGATCATTTATGTGTCAAAAATAGACAGAAATCATAAGCAAAAACATGAAGCATGCACCATCATCAACACACTCTTCGTGTACCTAAGATCCCCTTATTCAATTTGGGTGGATCTAGGACACAATCACCACAAAAAATATATGCTTTATTAAAATTTGTAGTGCATAATCTTGCAGCTTCATAACATCTTCATGGAATCAAAGTTCCAGAATTTCTTGGAAGAAAAATGTGTTCAAAACCAACTCAACCTCCTACAACAATGAACTTTATTTTGAAAAACTTATCACTCCAAACTTACAAAACACTCATCTTATCTCTCCAAAAAATTTACTTCTTATTTCAAACAAAAACATACCCTCATCATTACAAATATTTTTATTGTATGACCATTATATCCCTTCAAAAGAAAAAAAAACTTTGTGATCACCCTTTTTTGTAAGGAATTTATGAAGCCCCTAAAACAAAATGAAAGAACCTCTTTTTTTTTAATGATATGAAATTTCAAGATTTATCCACCTATGAAAAAATATGAAGCCCCTTTTTAAATAAGAGAATTAAAAATTGAAGTTTCTCATTCACATTAAAATGTGAATGAATCTCCTGAAAGCATACTTAAAAGTAAAATTTATGGGCAACATAAAAAAATAAAAAAGTAAAAAAGTAAAAAAAAAATCAATGTATTCACTATTTCTCCACGCAAGTAGCAGTTGTTAATGGTCTTGAAAAGGAGATGGTAAATTCCCACAACTGCACATTTTCTTCAACATTGATTCAACACTGCAACAATGTATTCAAAACAACTCTTCACATGGGTTTTCGTTGTGTACTCTTTCTGACAAAAGGAACCAAACTGAGAGGTAGGAAATTTTTTCC
Source organism: Pinus albicaulis (assembly GCA_034641835.2). Lineage (NCBI taxonomy): Eukaryota > Viridiplantae > Streptophyta > Pinopsida > Pinales > Pinaceae > Pinus > Pinus albicaulis. The sequence goes on along the minus strand of JAXQQM020071599.1, from coordinate 34,634 downwards.
TTGGTATTTTATAGATTCCACTTGGTGACACTGTTGTATTTAACCTTTTCGTCAATTGTACAATTGAATAAAGCATTGTGAAGCCATCATCTCAAACATCTCAGCCTGATCTCATTCAGATCTATCTCAATTCAATTGACTCGATCTTGCAGACCCACCTACCATCACTGTTAATTCCTCAAGCATCCAAAATCATATAGACACTCATAAAAAATATCAGATATGGGTTCAAAACTATTGATTCTCCGATTTGTACTCAGTCTTTGAATGTAAATGTTAAAAAAGCTTCCCGTGGCATCTTCACATAAAAAATACATGTAATCTCCACTTGCAATGCTGAGAAATTCAAGGGCTTCTACTCAAATGGATCTTACTGGATCTGAACCCCAGGCTTTGTTCCCTCTTTAAAGCCTTCAATAGAAGCCAATGTTCCACTCAACAACTACAACATGAATAAATCAATTAAAAATCATGTTGCCAGGTTTCATTTGAACGCAGGAAACATTCCTACACATTCCAGAAAGCTTAAGTTTCAGTATGACCTCTTAATGGATGACTGTATATAGATCTCAATGGATTTCATTTCCTCTACGCTATTCATAAATTGTACTCACCAGATGTGAAATGAAACCCACTTTCACCAAGTAAATAAGAGACAAATTTCTTCAACAGTGTGAACAACTATGCGAGCATCAAATTTTCGCCTTAATGAATCCCACAATAGACTGACGTGTAACCAAATATTAAGAAAAAAAGGAATCGTGACTTAGGAAAACAAAATGATCAAATAGATAAATCGGAAGAAAGCATAGGAGATTGCAGCACGGGGTTTTCTTTTCAACATGGTTTTTGATGGAATTTTTGTACAGAAAGAGTGTGACATGGAGATGGATAGTGAGATATTTGTAGGGATTCAAAGTAGCTATTTTTATACCTTTGCGACTATATGTGGCGCCATCCCTGGTGTCGTCGATTATAACATTATTCAATTCACCAATAACAGCAGTGAAAAGTCCAGAAAATACCCAAATGCCCTTTTTTAGAAGTCCACTAAATCTTAGAACCTACGGCTGGACCTGTCACACTTCTCCATGCTCACTATTAGGGTCCTATAAATATAGGATTCATAATTTTGAATTGACTTTTGATAGTCTTGTAAAATATGTACATAACTTGCTTTCTGCAAGTTTTTTTTCCATATTTTGAAAAAATAAAAAAAATCAAAAAATCAAAAAAGAGGGTAAAAAGTCCTAAAAGAAAGATCAAAGGACTTAAAAAAATATTTAGACCCCAAAACAAAAAGATGAAAATAAGACATGAAAGTGTGAAAGTCCAAATTCCACTACTTTTTACTTTTTGCAAATGATTATGGCAGAGTGTCAATAAATTCCACAAGCCATGATGAGTTAAACTGTTTAAACTTGACTTGTCATGTTTTCAATTTCCATGTTTTAGATAGTGAATAAAAACTTGTCAGACAGTTTAATCCTGACAAATCAGCGGATAGGTAGAGAATAATGAGGAGCTCAACAATTTAATCTGAGTCCTCAGATGAAAGAAGGTATAATTAGATAGTTTATGCTTTCAAAAGAATAAATGTTTCAAGGTTGCAAGCTTAAATGCACTTGCCAAAGGGAAGAAAAATGTTAGGGTAATATTGGGTAGGTAGAAAGAAGTGGAAGAAAGCATGTAATATTCATCACCGAGCAAAAAATCACTAATTTCCCATTCCCTATAAGTATTTAGTGTTTTAGACTATCAGTCAAACAGGCTCAGAGCATTTCTCTGACTTTTGTTGGGACCGGACCCAAGGCTCAATGACTCGTTAGTTGAAAATGTTAAAATCTTATGTTAAATCCCCATTTATCATTATTTATCCCTTATTCATACATTTTAACTCATTTTCATAAGTAAATACTCATTCTTACTTAATGAAACATAAAACCCCATCTGATTAACTTCTTTCACTTAGAAACATACAAAAATCCTCAAAAATGCTTTATCCTAAGTAAATTGGTGAAATGATGAAAAGACAAGCTTTGCTTTACTTATTCACTTAGTCATATTGTGTATTTTGTGTGCATTCCATTCCCCTTTTCATATTAACTTTTAACTTAGTTTATTAAATCCTTAAATAAAACCTTATCCTATTTATCTAAATCCCTATATCTAAATACCCCTAAAAACCCACTATTACAAAGATTTTGGACCAAAGTTATTATCCACATGTCAAAATAAAACCCAAATAAGGCGCCCTTTGGTTTGAAACTACCTTTAAAGAAATATCCCGCCCCCTATGGTTATTAAACCATTCAACAGGTTTAATACTATATAAAGAAAATAAAAGCTGCACCAATGAGTTTTATTTGAACATATCCTATGTATTTTGAAATGAAATACATTACCATGCTCATTAGAATTTTAGCCTAAGTTTTTGGATGATATTTTATCATTTTAGAAAGGTTAAAAATCTTAGAAGCGCCACCATCCAAAACTCCGCCTTATGCAAACAATGTCATTCCTCCCCACATATTTCTAAATCCAATGTTTAAATAAAATAAGCTAAGGTTTATTTTAAGTAAACATTAAACCTTGCCCCTATCCATATTTTCCATGATATATAAAGCCTCATACTTTATAATGATATCCTGTCATATAAGCACCATGCCACATATACATTTAACCCCCATTATATTCCTTTAACTTTTCTTATATCTGCCACCATATCGAAACCCTGGTTAAAGTCATGTTGTATAAAAGTTTTGAACTTTAAAACACTCGCTTAACATTATCCCAGTCCCACCTTTGATTGCCCACAGCTCTCAAACAAATCCTGAACCTTCGCTCCCTTACCTCAGATCCGACGGTGCAAGATCAATATCGCGCGGGAAAACTAATCATCCACCCAAATACAAAATGGATGTGAAATGGGTTGTTCCACCCATTTCGCCCCTCGCGATGTGTCAGTATTATATTGGATCACATTCGTTTGCGTCAAAACCTCTTAACACCTTAAATGGACGTAATAACCACTGTTCAGTTTTCGTTTTAAATCTCGAAAACACCTCCCTCCCTGATGCGACCTACATTGAATTTCAATTAATGCAATCAAATGAATATGATTAAACCTTTGTAAATCCATTTTATTGTTTAAAACTGCTCATTCAACCCTTTCGCATTATCTTCCGACTAATATAAAGCGTTGTGTAAGCCTTTTCAAGCCTCTGATTGCCCTTTTATGCCCAGAACCTCTGAATTTGACCAGAATTTACTTGTGAAGATTGTTAAAGAATTGTTCACCGCTCCAGAAGATTTCCAAAGGCAACATTTCAACCTAGAACCTGTAGAAAACCCTTTTTAAAGTCAAAAAACCTATGCTTAAAGGTATTTTTTGAAGAATTCAAGCCTGAAAATTGATTTTAAACAGACATTGAGAAATCCTATCCTCTAGATTGTAAAATTGACCAAAGAAAAAGTGCCTAAAATCACAAAAACTAGGCCAAACCCTGGAAAAAATTTCCCAAGAAACCCTGCTTTCCTCTGTGCCCCTTTTCAAGTGAATTTTCTCAAATTTCGCAATTTAAGGATCAAATTTAAATATCTGAAAGGCTAAAACCTCTGGATATACCTTGAAACCCTATTTCTCAGTCAAACCAACTCAAAAACCCATGTTTTCTATTTCAGGCCGGTTTTTCATCCTCAGGTAAACTAAATTGAGCAAAAAGCCCAAAAAATCCATCCTCAGCCTAAAAACTGCTCAATTTCCTCTATGTTTGATATAAAAACTTCTGGAAACAGTATAATATTGCAGTATTTATCCAAAATGACTAAGAAACAGAGCACAAGAAAACATACAATATCTAAAACATTTAAATCTGATGGATCTAAAGCCCCTAAACCTACCTCAGTCATCACTGCCAAATCTGCTGCAACAGTGAATCCCCTCCAACCACCTGTAGTTGTTCTATAAAGCCTCCCTTTGACTGATGTTGGCTACAAAATTGTTGATCCTATTGTATAATTCAACCTCTTGGATATACATAATTGGTGTTATGAAAAGTACTTGGACAAGGATGAGATACATATTTGGGAGACTCATTTGCCCAAATATATAGTTCCATTGACCCACCATGGCCAAGATCTTGTTAGATTGTGTCAAAAATATTATGAACCAGATCAAAGGGCCATAGTCAATGCTGATAGAGAAATCCTTTTCATCATTACAGTAGAGTCAATAAACCAAATGCTTCAATTATAGTTTTAGCCTCAATTAGTCCCCCTGTCTATAGAAGCTTTGACCTAGTTGTACTTAGGCCTAGACTTCCTTGGAAATTTCATGATATTTTAAAACTTTATGCCATCCCAGGTTGAGATTCCTAAAATAAATCCTCCTTATTCCACTGCTAAATTCCCTGAAGGGTCTAGACATATCATCTCTATGCTCTCCTTTATACTTGGATACTTTACAAATGGACACACTGATTAGTCCATTCTAGTTTTCTTGTCCACCTTGTCTCTAGGCCAACCTCCATCAGTCATCTTTGACTTTTCTGGTTTCATAGCCAACAATATCCATCATCAGGTGATAAAATTACCCACTAAAGGAGTTTTTAGATACTCATCTTATCTATTTCACTTATTCTTATTCTTTCAAGCTGATAAATTTCCTATTGCATTACAAAATATGGACTTGGAGGGTAAGCCTTTATATATTATCTTCTAGACTTCCTTGCTTAGGAAAGAGGGTAATGATTTCACCTACACAAATTTTTTAGACCTTTTTCTACATCCAGCAATGAACATTTTGAATAAAGCAGAGTAGCCTAGAATCAGTGAGGAAATGAAAAGAATCTTGCAACTTTCAGAAGAGAGTAAAATGGGAGATTGGTATCTCTATGAGAAGCATACAGAGTTAAGAATTTTTGGATCCAACTTATCACCTTATAATTTTCCTAGATATATGAGCATGAGAATTTTTGCACTGGAGTATTTGAGACAAATTCTCAATTCTGATTCTATTAACTTCATGGCTGCCAGAAAAAAGACTCAATTTAAGTTAAAGAATCAGGTTGGTCCCTTTATCATAAACTACAGAGATGCAGAAAAATAAATCACAAAGAGATTAGTAGACTTTAAATTTCAAAAAAAAAATCCATGGAACTATGATCCTCAAGGGATCCTGAGCAATCTAAGGGTAAAATTCAAATTAACACCCTTCATACATGAGCTTAAGCCTAAGATTGAGAAATTTTCCAACCAAGTTGAATGGATGGAAAATACACTGACAGATACAGCAAGTAATATAGAGACAGCAGGTAAGGACACAACATAAGCTCTAGAACTTGTAAAACAATCAGAGACATCAACAAAAAGAGTTAGAGAGGAAGGAGCCTATACACCAAAAACAACTACAAAAACAAAATTCAAACTGATCTATAATAAGAGGCTTAAACTTAGTTCAGTTGATAAGGAGAAAGTAACAATTGATGTTGATGAGACAGATGCTCCAATAACCAATGATGATATAGTCACAACTATAATCAATGAAACACTTATGGAAATAGTAAAGGAATCAACAGCCAATCAGAATGATACATAGATGATTAAGAAGCAACATAATATGGAGGCCTCTTCCTCACAAACAGTGGAGGAAAAGGATTTAGACATCAAGGACAAATATAAGCAGATAAAGCAGAAGAATGAGGAGATCAAAACAGAGATATATTCTCAATTCCTCAAACAAAATTTTGGAAATCAAAATAGGCTATTGTCAGCCTTTGATTATTCTAGTAACAAGATGATCATGTCATTTCTACAACCTTCTACCTTCACACCTAAAATAGCAGCAGATTATAAGAAGGTGGACCTTGAGGTTGATGCAGAAACTTTCCATGAGCTAGATCAAATTGAATTTCACAGAAAAAGCTCAGAGATGCTTTATTCTACAGTAGCAACCAAGACAATGAGTGCAAATAAGCTACAGAACGCCATCATTAATATGCAGGATCATATGAAGATATACAAGGCATATTTATATGCCAAGGATCTAAGGATTAAAGCCTTAGAGGAATTAGTTTTACAGGTGGGATATGATCCCTCAAACATTCAAGAAACTGAACTATTGATTAAGAAAAAGAATGATGACATAGCAGCTTTGAGGAAACAAATCAAGCTTCCTCAAAGTGAGCATCCACAAATGAAGGAAATCCTTCAAGATCAAAGTGAGAAAGAAGAAATGATGAAGCTCATTCTGTTGGGAAAAAATACTCGAGAGGGGGGGTGAATCAGTATTTACTGCATACTCAAAAATTTTCACTTTTTCATTCCTTAAAACCCATACGCTACTTTCCTTCTGTAAACTAGCGTATATACGCCGATCCCCTTTATTAAACTAGCGTATACACAGAGATCTAGATATGTCATTAAATCTTCACTTCTATTAATCCATCATTCATTCATCAGATGTTCAATAACAGTAAACATGTGCAGTAAGAACAAAATAAACCATCACACAAAGCATCACACATGAACACCAGGATTTTTAGGTGGAAACCCAAATCGGGAGAAAACCACCGCTGCAGTTGCTCGGCCTTCAATATTTTATTATAGAGAAAACATCCACAAATACAAGCCGGCGGGCAGACTGATCAAAGACGTGCACCCACCGCGCGTTTACCGGGGCCTCTCCTGGAAGGGAGCTACGACCCCCTGATCTCGTTTACCAGCCTCTCCCGGAAGGGAGCTACTACCCCCTGACTGAAGGCTACAACCCTCAGCACCTCTATGGACCACGTTTCATCAATTTTCACACTGGATCCAAAGCTTCCTTTAGGACACCACTTGCAGGCCACATTTCATCATATTTTCAAACTGACCCTTTCCATACTTTTAAGCACAAACATACATCACCAACAGATACTTATCAACACAGATCAGATAGCAGAAACACAGCAGAACAGATCAGATATTTCATACCCCTTGCTTCAGCAAACCTTAGTTTGAATACGCGCTTTCTCTTTACTGATGTCGCGTATATACGCGCTTCCGTCCACACAAACAAGCGTATACCTCAGTGTATATTTTATTGCGCATACGCGCTTTTACTTCAGAGAAGCTGCGTATATACGCGCTTCCTCCGCGGCGAAGTAGCGTATAGATCTTCAATCATTACAGAGCAGCATACTTCATCAGATCAGACATTCAGTTCAGATTTACCCTTTTCTTCAGACAGATGTTCGCCTTGATGTTCGCCTCATCACAGATCTGGGCCTTCCATAAGCAGATCTAGCAGATACAAGTGCATTTCAGATCTAGATCCCCTTCTTCATCATTGGTGCATCATACCTTCAGATTTGTCTTCAAGTGTAACCCTTTCCATTCAGATCTACTTCAGAGAGAAGTATTCATTCAAGCTCAGACATCTTGCACCCACACTCATATTTTGCACAATGAATTTCTTCTCCTTGTATAGGATTATCTTTTCTCAATACCATGAGCCCCTTTTTCAATACCATGGGCCAAAACAATACCATGAGCCCAAAACTACCTGGACGGGGTCAATTAGGCGGATCATTACCCAATACAATGGGTCAATACCATGGTGGTTACCCTTGGTTTTGTACTTTTTGAGCGCTTTAGCCCATACGCGACTTGGCACGTTCTTGTCCGCGTGCATACGCGACTTCCCCTAGGAATATCCGCGTATACAAAGAGACATACTCTTTTCATCATGCTTTGAGCACATTCTGAATTCTTTTCTTCATTGCCTTCTGTACACACTGTAGATACATCATATTTCCTTCATCAGGAACATATTCTCTCAAGCACAACTTCATCAAGTAAGTTGTCATCATCTTCATCAAGTGGGTTGCCTTTCAAGGACAACACTCAGCATCATATTGTCAACAAACATCAGATTTACATCATTTACCAAGTCCATTAAGTCAAGCATAACTTCATCAGGTGGATTGCCATCAAGGACAACACATGTCAACAAAATAGATGTCTTCATCTTCATTCAACAAGTGGGTTGCCATCAAGGACAACACTCGCATCATATTTCAACAATTCTAAACCGATCGCTCAAATCAAAGAGATGGAGACCCAAATGGACCACCTTATTAAAGAAAAAGAGACTGTAAAAGAACATGAGACTCCTATAATTCCTATAGTTATTCTAGTAATAACTACAGCAGTACCCTCTACTTTAGGAGAGAAATTAGCACCAAAGGGCCCACTGGAAACTGCAGTGTCAGTGACTTCAGCCACAACTTCAGCTACAAACTCTTCTACTACAAATGTTCAGCAAACAAATGAAGCAAGCCAGATTGTTAAAGCTATGGAAGAACTATCTTTAAAGACAAATGAAATCAACAGCTTGAAAAAGATAATTGAAAATATTGAAGCTACAAATAAGACAATTCTGATAAATGCTAAAACCCATGAACAGAAAGCAATCATATTGGGAGAACAGATCAAGAATTTTCAAAAAGAACTAAGTTTCACTGAGCATATTTCATATGTAAAAAATCATCTCTGGACTAACATAATTGAAGCCTTTCATAATCAATGGCCTTCAATTCAGGTTATATATGAGCAGAGAAGTTTGTTGTTGGCAGCCCAGATAAAGATACAAAGGACCAAAGATGAGTTGATTGATAAGCCTGCTCAAGCTTTAAAACTCATTACATTTTTAAACAGCAAGAACAGGGCTGAACTGGAAGAATTACAAGTCATGGACAGGACAGAAACAATCTTACAGATAAAAAGGGTTGTAACTAAGAAGAACTTGATGAATAATCTGGAAGAAAAATGTGAATCAATGAACATTGCCATAACAAAATTTATGGTAAAATACACAAACTTAAGAAAGAGGGGCCTACCAGACATCCATGTTTTTAATGAAAAACTTATGCCCCAGAAGGATTATGATAAAAATATCAGAGAATTTGCTAAAGAGAAAGTTAACAAGCCACTAGCACGGCACTCCCATAGGGAAATTCCTCCTTCAGCATTTTGAAGATCTCTTATTTTTACAGCATGATATTAAACATCTCTTTGTCATCAAGCCCACTTTTTCCAAATATACAGAGGCTGATGAGAATTTCAGGAAGTTGAGGAATGTCAAAATTCCCAAGGAAGAAGAATGGCAAACTTTTACTGATTTGATGTAGAGATAAGAGCTAAAACAGTCAAATGAACAATTAAAATAAAAAGAGAGTTTGCTGATTTTACTATTAAAAGATAAATTTACAGAAATAAATCAGTTAAGCTAATTAGATGAAAGAGTATTAGCGAAGGCAAGTCAGAAGCCAGATATTTTCTAGAAGCCAGCAAGCATGACACCTTGACAGTTAAAAGCTCCTTGTTAGATAAAGTAGTTCTATTTATTTTGGATAAAAGAGAACAACTTGTTGTTTGTTAAGAAGTTGTCCCTTTTATTATGTAATGATATTTCCCTTTTCCTAAAGGTATTCCTATAATTCTCCTAGGATATTTGTAATTACATTTTGTATAAATACTTCAACATTATAAGTATTCAGTGTGGAATAAAATTGCTAGACTTTACTATAGACATTTTTGTTGAACATTGGAGGCTATTGTGTGTTTAATTTCAAAGTAGCAGACTGGACAAGCTGACAGGCATCATAATTTAGGATCCCAGTGATAAGCTGATGAGTGAAGTACTCCCTTCTTGTCATTGTTTATTTTTCTGAGTTTCATGAAATTCATTATATGTTTGTTCTATTTGAATGTGTAACTAGGATTATTACTACAGGATTGGTCAAGTGCTCCCTGTCTTTAACTAGTTTCCATTTTAATGTTTTCTTCTGATTTCTGGTGAAAGGAACCCTTAATTTCTCCTTCTCCTATTTGACCTATACCTTCTACTTCCATTTTCCGGATCAAAGGATCCTTAAGTGCCCTTTATCCCGATTATACCATTTCACCAAAAAACACTTTCCCAAATCTTTGAGGGTTATATATCTTGCCCTGAATACATTTTTACCTTTTTGGCCTGGACTTCTAGTGCTGCTAGCTTGATTTAGACTCCATAGCCCAATGGACAAGTAGATTTCTCTCTATTTTACCTCTGAGTGATTTTTTCCCACCAAACCCTTTAAACCAAAACCAAATTGTGCTTGCATAACTAGCCTAATATTATAAATCAAAACAAAGATCAATTTTAAAGAGAGAGCCCTCTTTGAATTCTAGGAAGGCTAGATCCTAGAATTTGAAGTAGGTTTGTGGTTACCTCTAGTGTTCTTTGACTAAAACTCAAGTTCCCACAACTTAAGAATTTACGAGAGTGATAGCACTCACAAAATTGATTGAATGAAATGCGTTAATTCTCCACAGTCCATGCTCAACCCAGTAGACTCATCGTAGTGCCAAAGGAAAGGGTACCCTTGTTTAATGGGCTTGGCGACGACTGCTTAAATTCTAAATGATTCCCATCGCTTCAAAGAATAATTATCACCTTTGAATCTAAACCGGAAAGCTAGCACTCAATGAAGCTTTTAAGCCAATACGAGGAGATCTCTTTCTGGGCTCAAAATTCTCCTTTCTCTCATCTCAATTCAATTATCACTGATCGGTTGATGACGTTGCCACAGTTCTGGAGTATAAATGTTGTGTGCAACATCTCCAGACCTCACAAACGATATATTCCCCAACAGTCTCTTGCTCCAATACCACATATTGGAAATCAAATCACTAGTAAAATACATAAACACACATAATAAAATAGAGACCAAATATTGGTGGAAAAGGCTTCAGCCTCACGACTTCCTCACATATTTTCTCATTATTAAAAGAATGTAGAGTTACAATTAAATAAATGAGGAGACAGTGTCTCAAGATAGTGTGTGCTATCTTGGACACCTTGGTTGAGATGATTTCTCAACCAAACACATACCAATATAGGAGCTACCTAAACTAACTCCTATCTTAGAGGAACAACCCAATCTAAAGAATTAGGCATAAATTCCTAACTTTTAATATTTAATTTATTTATTTTATTTTTGGATTTATTATTGTTTTATGAGAGAGGCTAACAATAATTAAAAGTTAAGAGAAAAAATAAAACATCAAAAACAATTTGTTTTAAAATGTTAGTGATTTTCATGTGACTTTGAAAAGTGTTAATGCAACATCAACTCATTTTTGTTTAGAGAGCTTATTTTTTACACTTTAAATTTTCTAATGTATTAAATGTAAATAATTTTTTTAAATGTTAGTGATTATCATGTTGCTAATAAAACATTTTTTTTAAAAAGACAAAAAACAAATCAAATATACAAAAAATTATTTTTAAAAAATATGAAAATGTAAAAAACCAAAATTAATTTGTAAAAATAAAAAAAATTTAAAAATTAAAATAAAAATTAAAAAATATCAAAAAATAAATAAATAAAATGGAGAAAGAATTTTAAAAAACACATAATTTAAGGAATAAAATTAAAATATACCCAAAAAAAACCAACATAATTAAAAAAAAATACAATAATTAAAATTAAAACATTAAAATTATTAAAAAAAAAAAATTAAATTTAAATAATTAAAATTTAAAAATTAAAAATATTTAAAATTTAAAACAAAAATTTCTGAAAAAAATTAAAATAAACACCATTTTAAAAAAATCAAAAAAATTGAAAAATTAAAAAAAATATTAAAAAAAAAAAAATTCTAGGCTAGGTTGATTTCGGAAATCGATAGAGGTCTCCAAGGCAGTAGAGCGGGGTTTTGTAGCCCCACCCCACCCAAGCCCGAGGCCCATGGCCATGGTCGAGCTCGGCCATGGCTGCCCAGGGCTGACAGCCCTCGGGCCTATGCGAGGATGGGTTGCACAACATCGTCCCACCCAGAGTTGCAGGGTTTTAGGCTTGGGCAGGGCGGGTGTCCAACCCTCACCCTACATAGGGTCAAGGCCCCACGGCCTGGGCGGCTATGGCTGAGGGTGACTTAGGACGATTCCCGAAATTGACCTGGCCACCTAGGGAAAAAAATTTATTTTTATTTTTATTTTTTTAAGTATTTTAAATTTTTTTTCCTGAATCCACGGAGTCTTGGATAGATGATGATCGAGTGTTATGTTAAGGTACTCCTTGATGTGACGTCACTGGTTCAATTCGTCGCCCCAATCGGGGTGATATGTTGGACATGTTGAAGATGTAGTTCTCCAAGCTTAAAAAATTTAAAAAATAAAATAAAATTTTAAATTTTAATTATTTTAAAATTTCTATTTCATTATTTTAATTTTCTTTTTATTTTATTTTTTTTAATTATTATATTTTTTTTCTTTTTTTACATTATTTTAATTTTGATTATTTTATTATTTTATTTATTTTTAATTATGTGGTTTTTTGAATTAACTTTAATTTTTTTCCTTTAAATTTTGTGGTTTTTTTAAATTCTTTCCCCATTTATTTATTGATATTATTTATTTTATTTTTGTTATTTATTTCTTTTGTTTAATTTTTTTAATTTTACAAGTTAATTTTGTTGTTTCCTTATATTTTTATGGGTTTTTTTTGTCATGTTTTCAATTCTATTTTTGTGTTTTATTACCAACATGAAGATCACCAATATTTAAAAATAATTATCCACGCTTAATACATCAGAAAATTTAAAGTGTAAAAAATAAGTCCTATAAAAAAAGGGGGTTGATGTTGCATCAACACTTTTCAAAATCTACATGAAAATGACTAACATTTTAAAACAAATGTTCATACTTGATACATAAAAAAAAGTTAAAGTGTAAAAAATAAACTCTCTAAAAAAAATGGATTAATGTTGCATCAACACTTTTCAAAATCAGCATGAAAATTAGTAATATTTAAAAAAAAAGGTTACATAAGAAAATTTAAGGTGTCAAATGTATGCTAAAAAAAAAAGTGTATTCTGACGAACCACTTTTCAAACTCAAGTGATTTCTTTGCTACCTCAAAAAAAGGGGTAATTTGTAATTTTCTCGTTTAATTGGTAATTATGTTGTTAGTGAATAATCTTTTAAAAAGATAAGTATTCTTGGTTGTTTATGAGTATAAAATTATCATTGTTCTTACCCTCATACAAATGAATGGGTATTTTATAATTTGTTGATGCTTAAGTGAACTTAATTTATTTTAAATATATTAGTCATATTGCATTCATATATACAAGTTGAAAAAATTCATTAATTTTTTATTATTGAATAATTATTATCAGTTAAATTGGGCTTATTAAAAGAGTGGTTTGTTAAAATATTCATTTTCTAATGCATGTCCCATAGCGACCTTTCACTCGGCACTCCTCAGGGTTCTATCGGTGTTTTGCTTCCCGCCGTGCGCGGCACTTTGGGTTGCCGTCGGTGGGCACGACTGTGCGTGCGCGTGCATAGGATCGCCCTCCCCGCATTTTTCTTTCTCCTCGCGCGCGCCCGTGTTCTGGCCGAACACTGTCCATTTCGGTTGCGCATCGCTAGGGCGGTGTCTTTTCAGCTCGGTTCTCCTTTTCTTTGCGGGAGCCTCGCTTCCGGACTGCGCATGTAAAGGCTCCGGGGGTGGCTCAGTTGGGGCCGTGAGGCGTCCCCCCCTTCGTGAGTGGCTCGTTGTCCCTATATTAATAGTGTAGCCCCTTATTATGTTAGTGTAGCCCCCCTTATTGTTATTATTGTACCCCCGTAACCCCCATATTGTTATTATTGTGCCCTTACATTATTATTGTTAGGTCGGCTAGGATTACATTGTGGCCCCACTAGGATTATATTGTGGCCCCATGGACTCCTATATATAGAAGGAGGTTTTGTTTATTTGTATCATCCAAGAATTGTTCATTTATGTAATGTATTGGAGGTTGCCCCCTCGAAGTGGCTTATTTCTAAGGCGTTCATATCTCTTTTCTTCTATTTTTGGAGCTGGTTACACAACATTTGGTATCAGAGCTTTGGGATTCTAGGGTTTCTCTGCTCCAAACAGGTCATCGTGGCATTTTCGCTATAACTTTTTTTCTACGAAGCTTCAGAAGCTGAAATTTTTAGGGTGCGAAGCTGAAATCGTGAGGAAGGTTGTCTAAAAATTTCAGATCTTGGTTCGCAATATTTGAGGAGATATCATCTGTGGAAGTTAGGTATTTTTTCAGGCTCATAAACAGGTCATCGTGGCATTTGCGCTATAAATTTTTTTGTACGAAGGGTCAGAGTCTGAAATTCATATGGTGTGAAGCTGCAATCCTGAGGAAATTCGTCAAAAAATTTCAGAACTTGGTTCGCAATATTTTTGGAGATATGATCTGTGGAAGGTAGTGCTTTTTCAGGCTCCTGAATTTCATCTCAAAGAGGTGATCGTGAGAACAGTTCAATAACTCTCTCTCTGAAGATTGGATTGGAGTGCCGTCAAAATTGGTCACAAGTACACAGCCTGTAGTTTCTTCGCTATCAATTTCAGAGACAAAAGACAAAACAGTGACACGTGGCAAGTCGTACAAGTTCGCTCTACTGAACCAGTCCAGAATTAGGTCATTGTGGGAGATTGGACACAACTTTGTCTTGGAGCATCAAAATCAAGTCAGACCTGTGGCATTTGAAAGAAGCTGCAGAGGGCTACTACAGGGCTGAATTTCAGATATCGAAGATTTTCAAGCACAGAGATAATACAATTTCAATATCGAGCTCCTCAAAGCTAGTAAAAGGTGTGTATTTTTTTTCCGAATTGCATAAGTCTTGTTTGAAGAATCAAGTTGAACTGATTGCAAGGGCCTATTGTAGAATAGATATCAATATTGGAGTCTGAAATGGCCCCTAAAAAGAATTCAACACCCATTAAGCCTTTAGAAGGCTCTACTATTACTCATGAAGATGAAGAATGGCAACATGACATGTCAAAATTACAAGACCAAATTTCGCTCTCGCAAAAAACAACAAAAAATGAAATGGAAGTTTTGAAGAAAGGCGTGGAAACTAAGATGGATGGTTTGAAGAAAGGCGTGGAAGCTAAGATGGTTGGTTTGGAAGCTAAGATGGATGGCATGGAAGTAGGCATGGAAGCTAAGATTGATGACATGGAAGCTAAGATCGATGAGAAAATGGAAAACATGAAGAATTTTCTAAAAGCAGACATGGAAGGTTTGACAAAGTTTATACAAGAAAGGTTTCCTAATGGTGAAAAGATAGTAGAAGAACCTCATGATGAGAACAAAATAAATGTTAATTGTGATTTCATAAACTCTAATGTTGGCGGGAAGAACCACCATATTCCAAAGATGGATATGAGGAAGTTTGATGGAAAGGATCCGTAACATGCAGATACTATTGCATGGAGCAAACCATTGATCTCCATAACGTGCAAAACACACAAAAGGTACGCATTGCAACTTTACATTTAGAACAAAATACATTTGTATGGTATCGATGGCTTTGTTCCCGTAAAAAAATTGTCACTTGGTCAATTTTTACGGAGGAAATGATAGCACATTATGAGGATACAAAGAGCAACACCTTCTTTACCCAATTGATAAATCTCAAACAAAAGGGTTTAGTGGGGCAGCACATTGAGGACTTCCAAAAATTGAGTATAAGGGTAACTGATATTTCAGAGGACCACAGGATCGATCTCTTCTTAGGCAGTTTAAAGGATAACATTCAACATGAAGTTCGTGTTCTGGAACCTGATTCATTAGAGAAGGCATTCAGGTTGGCAAGAAAAGTTGAATGTAAAATTATGGCAACAAGGAAGTCTACTACTCAATTCTATAAAAGGAAGTGTGGCTATATCTAGATTTCCACAACCTACAAGGTTGACACCACAACAATTGGAAGAAAAAAGAGCAAAAGGGCTTTGCTACAGTTGTGATAGCAAATACACTAAAGGTCATAAGTGTGCTGAGAAGAAATTATTTTACATAGATTGTGAAGAGGAAGAAGAAATGAACAAGAAGAGGATATACACCAGGAACCAGCCCTAGAAGAGGAAGAAATGAATCCGACCATATCGTGTAATGCACTGGCAGGAATTACCACTCCTCAAACTCTCAAGATAGAAGGACAAATCAAGAAGAAAAAGGTAATAGTGTTGATTGATTCAGGTAGCACCCACAATTTTATTCATTGTAAGGTAGCCAAGGAATTAAATTGTTTCCTATACCCAGCACTAGAATGTCAAGTGATGGTTGCAAATGGAGGAACTATAAATTGCTCTGGAAAATGCCACAACATCAAGCTAACCATGGGGGAATATGTGTTGACTAGTCCAATGCTTTCCATTCCTATGGGAGGTGCTGATGTTGTACTAGGAGTACAATGGTTACAATCTTTGGGGACGGTAGCTTTTAATTTTCAAGAACTTTTCTTGAAATTCTTTTCAGAAGGAAAGGAAGTCGAATTACTGGGTATTGAAGGGAAGCCAGGAAGGATAATAAGCTCTAATGGCATGACAAAGCTTCTAAAGAAAGAACAACGAGGCGTAATTGCACAATTATGCTCACTAGAAGTTCCAACATCAAAATCATCTATTTCTGCAGATCTCCAACAAGTCTTTGACAATCATTCCAAGGTGTTTGAAACTCCCAAAGGACTCCCACCTATTCGTGATCATGATCATGCTATTCATTTGATTCCAGGAAGTGTTCCTCCAAACATCAGGCCTTATAGATATCCTTACTTCCAAAAGAGCGAAATTGAACATATGATTGCAGAAATGTTAGAGGCAAGTATAATTCAACCTAGTCAAAGTTCTTTCTCTGCTCCCGTAGTATTGGTACACAAGAAGGATGGATCATGGCGAATGTGTCCGGATTATAGGGAGCTCAATAAGCTCACCATTAAAGATAAATTTCCCATTCCTGTGATTGATGAATTATTGGATGAATTACATGGAGCAATTTATTTTACCAAGTTGGATCTTCGTTCAGGATATCATCAAATAAGAATGAAGACCGAAGATATTCCAAAAACAGCATTTCGAACTCATGAGGGTCATTATGAATTTTTGGTCATGCCTTTTGGCCTTACCAATGCACCTTCTACATTTCAAGGGTTGATGAATTCCATTTTCAAACCCTTCCTTAGAAAATTTGTGCTAGTATTTTTTGATGATATACTAATCTACAACAGGTCTTGGAAGGATCATGTTGAGCATGTTGACAGGGTGCTCAAACTATTGCAGGAGAAACAATTATATGCAAAAAAATCCAAATGTTTCTTTGGAGTACAAGAGGTGGAATATCTGGGTCATATTGTATCTCACGAGGGTGTTAAAGTAGACCCTAACAAAATTAAAGCCATTAAGGAATGGAAAGTCCCCACAACCATAAAGAAGCTGCGAGGATTTCTCGGGTTAACAGGGTATTATCGCAAGTTTGTTAAGAATTATGGGAGAATAGCAGCACCTCTAACAACATTATTGAAGAAAGATGCATTTTCATGGACTCCCGAAGCAACTAAGGCCTTTGAACGTCTTAAAGAGGCAATGTGCCTAGCACCGGTCTTAGCTACACCAGACTTCACAAAAACCTTTATTGTGGAATGTGATGCCTCAGGAAATGGAATTGGTGCAATTTTAATGCAGGAAGGAAGACCCATTGCTTTTGAAAGTCATCCAATCAAAGGAAAGTATTTACAGAAACCTATTTATGAGAAGGAAATGTTAGCAATACCGCATGCACTAAAGAAATGGAGAACTTACCTAATGGGAAGACACTTCAAGGTAAAAACTGATCATGATAGTCTTAAACACTTTTTGGAACAAAGACTATCTTCAGAAGAGCAGCAAAAATGGGTCACAAAGATGTTGGGTTATGACTTTGAAATAATCTACAAAAAAGGAAAGCTTAACGTTGTTGTAGATGCACTCTCAAGAAAGAATGAAGAGGTGGAAGCATTGCTTTGTGCCATTTCTATTATCCAACCAGATTGGATAATCGAAGCAAGAGATGAATGGAAGAAGGACAAAGATGTATGGACACTCATTCAAAAGTTGCAGCAAGATCCTAGTACATCTGATACATTTAGTTGGAAAAATGATTCCTTATGGTACAAAGATCGCCTATATCTTTGTAAGAATTCCAAACTAAAACAAAATATTCTTCTGGAATTGCACACTTCTCCTTTAGGAGGACACTCAGGATTTTTAAAAACTTACCACAGGGTGAAGAAAGAATTTTTTTGGGATGGCCTTAAATCCGATATTCAAAAGTTTGTGGCGGAATGTTTGGTTTGCCAGCAAAATAAAGTGGAAACAATTAAGACCCCGGGACTTCTACAACCTTTATCCATTCCAAGTCAACGTTGGGAGGAGATTTCAATGGATTTTATCACAGGTTTACCTAAGTCCTAAGGAAAGAATGTCATCATGGTGGTAGTTGATAGACTTACTAAGTATGCACACTTTTGTGCATTATCTCATCCATTTAAAGCAAGTACAGTTGCTACTACATTTGTGGATAGAATTCAAAAGCTACATGGAAGCCCAAGGGTTATTGTGAGTGACAGAGATCCCATTTTTACGGGAAATTTTTGGACAGAGTTATTTTCTTCTTTGGGTACTAAATTACATAGCTCATCTTATCATCCTCAATCTGATGGTCAAACTGAGATAGTAAATAAATGTTTGGAAGGATATCTTCGTTGTTTTGTATCCGATAAACAAACACAATGGGTCAAGTGGTTACCTCTCGCTGAATGGTGGTATAACACTTCCTTCCATACCGCAGCAAAAATGACCCCATTTATGGCACTTTATGGATATCATCCACCATCCATCACATCATCTTTAAGGGAAAATTCGAAGGTTCAAGCAGTGGAAGATCACATCGAGCATCAGCAAGAAGTTCTCCAACTCTTAAAGGATAACCTGAATTTGGCACAAAATCGAATGAAACAACAGCAGATCAACATCACAGCAAGAGAAGTTTTGATGTAGGAGATTGGGTATTTTTACGGCTACAACCATATAAACAAATGTCCCTCAAGCAAGCTAAGAAGGATAATAAATTATCGCCAAAGTACTATGGTCCTTACAAGGTGTTGTAAAAGATTGGTACTATGGCATACAAATTGGAGCTTCCTGCTTCTTCGCGAGTACATCCAGTTTTCCATGTTTCATGCTTAAAGAAGGTTATAGGAGAAAATCTTCCAATTCAAACAATATTGCCAGAACTTGATGAGGAAGGAAAAATCATATTGGAACCAGAAGCGGTCATGGAAACAAGAACTCGACAACTACGGAATCGATCAATTTCAGAGTATCTCATCAAGTGGAAGAACTTACCCACCGAAGATTCTACATGGGAGGATGAGAATTTTATACAGAAGCACCCAGAGCTACTCAAGCGTTGAGGACAACACTTTTTTGAAGGAGAGGGGCATGTTAGGTCCCTATATTACTAGTATAGTCCCTTATTGTTGTTAGTGTAACCCCCTTATTGTTATTATTGCACCCCTGTAACCCCCATATTATTATTATTGTGCCCTTAAATTATTATTGTTAGGTCGGCTAGGATTACATTGTGGCCCCATGGACTCCTATATATAGAAAGGAGGTTTTGTAATTTGTATCATCCAAGAATTTTTCATTCATGTAATGTATCGAAGGTTGCCTCCTCGAAGTGGATTATTTCTAAAGCATTGATATCTCTTTTATTCTCTCGGGAGCCGGTTACACAACACCTTCTACGCCATGGACCTCGAGGCGGCCCCCACGATTCCCCCCCCCCCCCCCCCCCCCCCCGCCTCCCCGAACTAGAAGCATTCATCTCTTATCGCAGCCGCCGGGAAGCGCCCGTCATCTGGTCCTCAACTTAGGTTCGTTCAAAAAACTGGGAAGCATTCCCACGGTGTCTCTGCCGGTGGAAGATACATGTAGAACAATGCTGAATCTCGCCAAAAGAGGCCTTATTGGTCAATTCACAGGGTTATGGCCTTCCCTGAAAGCTGTAAAAGAATGGGTAAAGCGAAACTGGATTCCTTTGGTCAAAGAAGGAATAAAAATTCATTTCGTTGGCAAAGGATTATTTGTGTTTATGTTCAAAAATGCGGAAGATAGAAGTCTGATCTTCAAAAACGGGCCATATTTCATGGGCCCTCAAGGACTCCACTTGAATAAATGGTCCCCCGACTTTGATCCTGCTCAAGATGTACCCATGGCGGTGCCTGTTTGCGTGCGCCTTCCTCATCTTCCCCTTCACTGCTGGAGTCAAAGCTCGTTGCAATCCATAGGAAATCCTCTTGGCAGATATATAGATCAGGCGTCGAGGAAGGACCAATACTCCTGTGCCCGAATATGCATAGAGTTCGACCTTGAAATCGGTCTACCTGAAGCCATCAAACTCTCGGTGGCGGACTGGACTCACATCCAAGAGCTCGATTATGAGCAGCTTCCTTTTAAATTCCGACACTGCCACGAATATGGGCACTTCGCAAGATATTGCAAGAAAAAAAATGAGGAAACAACAGAGAAAGAAAAGGGAGAGCAATGGAAACAAGTAAAGAAAACAACAAATAACAGGAAGAACAACAAAAACAAAGGCAAAGAGACAGGGAACAAATCAGAGCAAGAAAGTGAAAGATTTCAAAACGCTGGAAGCAAGGAAACAATCAGCATAGTGGAGGACAAAAATCCCTTTGAATCTCTCACTCCTCCCTCAGATCCTCCAGAGGCAGAACGGGAAGACCCTCCCAAGCTGAACAACACCGAATTTCTAGATCCAGGTAACACTCCAAACCCGAATCCATGTAATACTTCTTCCCCTTCATATGCTGATATAATCAAACAAAAGAAGAAGAATGTAGAAAATGTGGGCTCTTCGGATGATGAGACCCTTGAAAGGCCAACAAAGTGAGTCAGAAGGAGATCAAACAAGGAAACCAAGGAAGAAGAATCAGAAAGACAAAAAACCCTTGGAAGTCAAGCCACTATTGAAATGACTCTTGGGAGGAACACCAGACCAAGGGTTCCCAAGGGAGGTGGACCCACCCCAACAAGCTGTAAATGATGAAGCTGGTCTCTTGGAACTGCAGGGGTTTGGGGAATCCCACTAAGGCAGAGGCTATCAAATATTTAATGAAAATGGAACCCATAGACATACTCATGCTCCAAGAGACAAAAATAGAAGGGGAGATCCTCCTAAACACTAGTAATACAAGATGGAAATTTGATTCAGGAAAGGTAGTCAGTGCTAGAGGTTTGGCTGGAGGAATAGGCACATTCTGGTCTAAAAATTCCTTCTCTTTAGACAGATCCTTTGAGACCCAACATTGGATATATACAGAACTGCGCCATATAGTAAGTAACATTAAATTAGCTCTGTTTAATATGTATGTCCCTGTGCATTATGATGAAAAGAAAGAGTGCTGGAAGACACTCTTAGATTATTTAGAGCTACTCAATCCTACGAATATAGTCATAGGAGGAGACCTGAACATAATATTAGACCCCAAAGAAAAGAGAGGTGGGACCTCTTCGAGAGATCCCCTCCTCTCCACAGTGGAAAATCTCATCCATCAGTGGGATTTAGTAGACTTCAAGCCTGTGAAAGGAGAATACACTTGGACTAATAATAGAACAAGGGAACATCACATTTCTGCAAGGCTAGACAGATTCCTCACCAGCAGCTCTATCATGATGGACAATAGAATTGTTTTTTCCAAGATCCTTCCTAAACTAACCTTGGATCACAAACCAATCCTATTGTGTTTAAAGGAAGAAGAAGATCTCGGCCCTCTTCCTTTTCGCTTCAGCCCTCTCTGGGCTGAAAGGGAAGGGTTTCTTGAAACAGTTCAAACAACATGCAGAATAGGTGTCTTAGGCTCCCCAAGCTTTGTGTGGGAACAAAAAATAAAAAATACTAAGAAGGCACTAAAAGAATGGATAAAGAAAGCCACTAATTCCCCCACCAGCTAGAGGAAAGAAGCAGTCAACCAGTTGGAAGAACTTCAATTTGATTTGGAAGAGAAAGATATCTCATCCACGGATTTAGACAAAGAAAAATCCGCTCAAAGGAAAACATACAACTCCTTTAGAAACGAGGAAGAATACTGGCATTTAAAGTCCCACAGCTTGTGGCTCAAAGCTGGGGACAGAAACACTACGTATTTTCATAGACAATACAGGGCTCGTCTTTCGCGAAATCACATTGCAGAAATCATTACATCTAGTGGACAGGTATGCAGAGGATTTGAACAAATTAAGGAAGCCGCTGTGAAGCACTTCCAAAACCTCCTTAGCGCTGGAAAAGACGGGAGTGAGGAAGATATAGCAGAATTCCTCACAAACATTCCACATCTAGTCAGTACAGACGACAATGATACACTTCTGAGCCCAGTCTCGGAAGAATATATATCAAATATTGTTTGGTCCATGGAGCCAGACAAAGCCCCCGGACCTGATGGATTTTCAATCCACTTTTACAGAAAATGCTGGGAGCTAATCAAACCTGATCTTCTTAGAATGGTACAAGGTTTCATGAGGAAGGAAAAAGTTGGAGGCGGTATAAATTCCACCTTCCTCGCCTTAATTCCAAAGGAAGCAAGCCCAGGTTCATTTGATAGATACAGGCCTATCTCACTGTGTAATTCATCCTATAAGATTGTGGCCAAACTGTTGGCGAACAGAATCAAACCTCTTTTGCAAAAACTAATTTCTCCAGCCCAAGGGGGATTTGTGAAAGGAAGACACATTCTGGACAATGTCATTCAAGTCCAGGAAGCTCTGCATTATAGCCATTCACGCAAAGAACAAGGTATGCTCATTAAACTGGATATGTGTAATGCTTTTTACAGAGTTAATCGCTCTTTCTTGTATAGGGTTCTATCATCCTTTGGTTTCAGCCAGGACTTCATCAACCTAATCAAAGCATGTCTGGAGAAGATATGGATTGTGCCAATGATAAATGGTAGACCTGCTAACTTCTTTTTAGCCACCAGGGGTTTGAGGCAGGGTTGTCCTCTTTCACCTTTTCTCTACATTCTGATGGCAAATTCCTTAAGCAGAAAGTTGACTTTGGAAAAACAAATTGGCAGTATACCAGGGATTAGAATTGTGAAAGGTATAGATCCAGTGAATCATGCACTTTTCGCTGACGATTCTCTTTTTCTTGGAGGGGCCTCCTCAAGAATAGAAAATACCTTCAGAACCATACTCCAGAAATTCTGCAACATCTCGGGAGCACTGGTAAGTGAGAGGAAAGCGCTGTGTATGGCTGGAACACAGAACATCACACAATTGAGAAAATTGCAAACGATCTAGGATTTAAAGGTCATGCAGAATGGGAAAAAATAAAATACTTGGGTCTCCCTATAACACTGGGCTCCAACAGAAATCATCTGTGGGAGGAAGTAATCTCGAAATTCAAAAAGAAGATAACAGCGTGGGGAGGCTTTTGGCTAACCACAGGAGGCAAACTAACGCTCATCAAATCAGTCCTCTCGGCTTTGCCCACATTTCAAGCTTCACTCATGATGGCTCCAAAATTAATCTCAGATCAAATCTCCAGACTCATGCGCAATTTTCTGTGGAACGAAGGGCGAGGAAACACCAACAGATTTCATTTAATAAGTTGGGACACAGTGAAACGACCGCTGGTGGAAGGAGGACTACAAATCCGTGATCCTGTGCATGCAAACTTAGCACTGGGCTGCAAGTTATTATGGCAGATTTGCGCTGAGCCTAACCACCCAGTCAGTCAGATCTTCAAATGTAAATATCTCAGAAACCAGTCAATTAAAACCTTCAATCCGGAGAAATTCCCAAAAGGAACGCAGGCCTGGAAACTGTACAACAGAGGTATCAAATTTTTCAGAACTCACTTGTATCGAATTCCCGGGAATGGTAAAAATACTATGCTTTGGAGAGACTGTGTCATGGGACATCGCTCTATAGCAGAAAACAACGAGATATCTGAGATAAGAGACTGGTTACGCACAAAAGGTATCAGGAAAATCGAGGACATTTCAGGGTGGGACAGTAAAGGAAACTGGCAGCGTTGGAATTTCCCCAGAATCCCAGAGCAACTCAACGCTCAGCTGGACGCCCTTAAAGACGCAATCTCTGACTTTGCTCCGGTGCACACTGTTGTCGAAGACGCTTGGGGTTGGGGTAAGACCGGAGTGTACACATCAAGCTAAGGGTACTATCAAATGCAAAGCAAAAAGGATTCGCCATACTCGGAATCAATGTGGAAGCAGATCTGGGATAGCTTCAGTATCCCCAAAATCAATTTCTTCTTCTGGACTTTGTTCCACAATAAAATTCTGAGTGGAGAAAATTTGTGCAAAAGAAATATAGCAGGACCACACAGATGCGTCCACTGAAAAGAGCTTTGGAGTCTGCAAATCATCTGTTTATAGCTTGCGAGTTTGCAAAGGAGGTCTGGTCCATCTTCCTCACCTTGCTAACTGTGTGTCCTCCATCTCAAAGCACGATAGACACCATGTTCTCCTCTTGGAAAGCCATCTATCCCCACAGCATTGTCAGTAAATCTATTTGGTACAAGGTGTGGATAGCTGCTCCAAAGTATGTCTGCTGGAAAATTTGGTTAGCCCGGAATGAAATCATTTTCAATAACACAGAACTGCCCGCAGCAAAAGTGGCAGAACAGGCAAAGAACCTCCTCTTAGAAACTCTGAACCACTCTTCAGTTAAAGATGACAACTCTCTTCGAATCGAAGCAAGGGCGTGGTTGGATGATTATACAGGAAAGGCCAGAATCCCAGCAAACACCCGCCCAACTCACAAGGAAAGATGGCAGATCCGAGAATCAAAGGACAACTTCCATCAGTGGTGGAAATCCCTGGACAAGTGCACTATTTTCTTCGATGGAGCCTCAAAAGGCAACCCAGGGAGGTCAGGAGCAGGAGGGGTGATCTTCTTTCAGAACGGGAAAAAAGATGACTTCAGTTGGGGCCTTGGAATGAAAACCAACAATCAAGCTGAAATTCTCAGTCTCTTGAAAGCCTGCCAAATGGCCAGAAAAGAGAACCCAAACGAAATCCTAATCTTTGGTGATTCAGAATTGCTGATAAAAACAATGGTAAAAAAGAAAAGGCTCAAGGACCCAGCGCTGAACAAACAACTATCAAGAGTGAACAGAATTATGAAAGACTTCCCCTCGGTTCAAATCTTCCACATTCTCAGAGGATTAAACAAGGAAGCGGACAGATTGGCAAATATTGGATGCACTTTACAAGATGGAATGATTAGCATAAATGCAAAAACACCAACCAAGGCAACCATTCCCTAAGTGGAAAGAGTGCTTACGTCAAATATGAAAATTGTAATGGTTGTTTAGGCTTTGCCCGACCTGTCTTCTATCAATAAAACTTAACCATCCCAGTTAAAAATAAAAATAAAAAAATTGGACTTAGTAAAACAATCGAAATTGTTAGGTCAGCAATGATGATTTTGGGCCACAGGGTATTAGTGATCTATCATATTGAGTCTATGGATGACATGTAATGAATTATTTAAAAGGCTCGAGGATAATCCATTGTAATGTACATGGAAGAATAACCATAAAGGCTCACTTGGATACGTCATTCCTGGCTTCGTTAAGGGAATAATACATCTATTGTCTAGTTTTTCTCATTTTGGATTTTCCACGACAAATCACATGTGGATTTTGTGTGCATGTTTCGTTTAAAATGCAGCAAGATGATGGAGCTTAGTGAAATGAAGTCGCCTTCACTAAGTGGGCCCGCAGGCAAATTCTGGCGCAAAGTCTATTTTTAGACTATGTTTATTTTTAGACATATGGAGCATGGTCCAGGGGTTGCAGTATGTTATTCTTGGAGTATTGGTCATGTTGGTAAAAATAGATGGACCTCTATTTTTAGACATTTAGGTCGAAGTCTATTTTTAGACCGCCTATCCTAAAAATAGAAAAGTCAAATATTATTTACCCTTAATAATATTTGGACTCTAAACTTCAGTTTACTCTCTTGGAGCACTTCAGTTCGAGCTACAGAAGTGGCTCATGCATCCGACAGAGGAATTACGCTATTCCTAGGGGTTTGGTGAGCTCATGCATGGTTGACTTCAGTTAGGACTTCAGTGGCAGAAGTTTGGTGGAGTTGATGAGACAGTTGGTGGAGTTGTGTTCGGTTTAACTTAGTCGAACTAGTTGAGATTAGTTTAACTAGCTAATCAACTAGTAATGAGTGGAGTGAATTAAATATTATTTAATTCATTAATTAGTAACTCATTATTCAACTCAAGAACACATCAGTTCACTACAGTGCATGGACAGTTCAGTGGAGACCAGTGGAAGAGGTAGATGAAAGGGTGAGTATAACTATCAGTTGTGACATTAGTTGTGCATGATATTTGCACCACACTTGGAGGCAATTTCCCATGATGATTGCGTTGTCAAGCCAAGGAGATTCGAACCTTGGATCTCTATTTAGACAGGCCATGATTGCGCAATAGAGGCAGGCAATTAGTGGATGTGTTTTGAACCTGTGACTTGTTCAAAACCAAGCTAGTTTGTGTGTAACTTCATGAGATAGTAATGAGTACTTGTGAGGAGTATTGTACTGAGTTTGTTACATGTTTTCTCCATTATAATATACACAATAGCTGCGGGGTTTTCAGCTATAAGCTTTCCCCATACATACTGTGTTAATGTGTATGATGACTTGATGTGCTATCGCTTGTTTTATTTCCGCATGTGTGATGATCTGAGTGGAAGAGATTATGTGTTGCATATAAATTTGAATTGTATGTGATCAGGATAGTCTCGGTGGATAATTAATCATTATTCAAAAAATTTCTCTACACCCTCAACTCGAAATTCATGAGCTAATTGAGTTTATCACACTTAGTTAACTATTACAAGTGATTATGAGATAAGATTATATTTTATTGTCCAATTTAATTAAGGGAAAATTAAATTAGACACTACACCAATTTAATTAATTAAATTAGCTTTCACACTAATGTATCGCTAGGACCTATGGTCCCACACTAGTGTGTGTGCTATAATTTCTTGTTGACTTTCAAAACTCCCTCTCAACAGGAAAGGGATTATCTGCCACCCTGATCCTGCCTCTATGGCATTCGAATCTTCTCCTGGCGAGCACCTTCGTCAGAATATCTGCATCCTCATCCTCCATGGGAATGTACTGAAGTAACATAATGTGCCTCTGAACAAAATATTTAAGATGGTGGTACCGAATGTCTATGTGATTGGACCTATCATGGAATACTAGATTAACCAAGAGTTTAATGCAACTCTGGTTATCACAATGTATCACCGTCAGATCCATCTGAGAACCAAAAAAACCAACCAGGATCTTTCTCATCCAAGTGGCCACACATGCAACCTCACTTGTTTCCATGTATTCTACCTCGGTTGAACTGAGTGCCAGAGATCGATGCTTCCCACTCTACCAAGAAACTGTTGTTGATCCTATGCTGAACATCCCTCTTGATAAGATCCATCCCGATGTGCTCTTTTTATCCGATGGACTCCGTTCGCCCAATCTTCATCCGTGAAGCCTTGAAGCTTCACTCCCTCTATCCGTTTGTACCATAATCCATACTATGTAGTGCCCCTAAGATATCTCAAGACATGCTTCCCTTCCTTCCAAAAGAGCTTGCCTTCCACTTTTTAACCATAGCTTGAATCAGCTGGTTAACTGCGTAGCAAATGTCTGGTTTGGTGTTTACCAAGTACATTAGTGAACCCACTAGCTCCCTGTAAACAGTAGCATCCATTACTTCTCCTGAAGTAGAATCCTCTTTCCTCCAATTTCTTGGAAGAGGAGTCTCCATGGGTTTACATCTCTCCATGTGAAACTTACCCAAAATCTCTTTGGCATACTTGCCTTGAGAAAAAAATAGCTCACCATCCCACTGCCATATTTCCAAACCAAGGAAATAGTGAATGAGTCCCATGTCCTCCATTTTGAACTCCCTTGCAAGATCCTCCTTGCAAGAAGTTATCAGTTGCTCATCACCTGTCAAAATTAGATCATCAACTTAAAGTACGACAATAAAAATCTTACCATCAACCACAATTTGGTACAAGTTCGCATCAACTTCACTTTTGGTGAAGCCCAACTTGGTGAAATAGATGTCAATCCAAGTGTACCAAGAACAAGGTGCTTGCTTCAGCCCATACAATGCTCTCTTGAGTCGACACACATACAACTCAATGTTAAAGATATCGAAACCTTCTAGCTACTCTATGTACACTTCTTCCTCAATAACTCCATTGAGAAACATGGTTTTCACATCCATCTGATGAATGCACCACCCCATCTGCGTTGAGAGTGCAAGGATAAATCTAATGAATGAGTACCTTGCAACTAGTAAGAAAGTCTCCTCATAGTCAATCCCCTCAACTTGTTAGAATCCCCGGGCCACAAATCTAGCCTTTTACTTCTCCACAGTCCCATATGCCGCCTGCTGACCTTATAGATCCAATTAGATCCAACCATTGATTTTCTGACCGGTCTTGGAACAATTTCCCAAGCATTGTTCTTGACGATGGAGTCATACTCCTCTACCATAGCATCAACCCAAATCGGTTGTTGCACTACTTCCTTAAACGAAGATGGTTATGTCACAATACACTTGATAATAAGAGCCATGTATCCAGTAAACCTATCTAGAGACTGTCTCTATCTGTGCAGTGAAGTAGGTGCTCCTACATGCTCTGCTACATCAAGTCTCAATCTATCAGTTTCCGTGGTGCGCCTTCTACCAATTCTGGTGGATGGCTCTTCATGAGTGTTTTTTTCCACTCCATGATCCTTCATATGTGGCTGCTCCACATCTTGAGGTTCATTCTTTGGAACCAAGAGTTCCTCATCTGCATGCAAATCTATCTCCCTCTCAAGGGATAATTGTGTGGCTTTGTCCTCATCAAATTTAGATCCCGTCTCACAACAGTCATCTTTTTGTTTGGAAAATACACTCGATAGTTGTGGGGAGTATTAGTGTACCCCACAAATATCCCAATCTCAGTTGTTGGTTCGAGATTCTCCCTGATGTCTTTGGTCACATGCACATAAAAAAAAAGAGGCAAAAATTTTAAAATATGAAACATCAGGTTTCTTACCAAAAAAAGCCTCCTCTAGTGTACTCATTCCAAGTATCTGATGAGGACTACGGTTTTGCACAAATATTGTTGTGTTGCATGCCTCCGCCCACAGATGCAGTTGTAGGCCCTGATCATGCAACATCGCTCGTGCTGCACCCACAATTGTTCTATTATTTCTTTCTACGACTCCATTCTGTTTTGGATTATGAGGCACAATCAACTCTCTTTGAATTCCTTCTTTGATACAGAAGTTCTTGAATTCATTGGAGATGTACTCACCACCATTGTCGATCCTAAGAGCCTTCACATGCTTCCCCGTATCTTTCTCCACTAGTGCTTTGAACTTAAGAAATTTTGAGAATGTCTGATCTTTCTTCTGCATGAAGTAGATCCAACACTTTCTAGAAAAATCATCAACAAAGATCACATAGTACGTGTGCTTTGTTGTCGAAGCAGTAGAGAATAGTCCACACATGTTTGAGTGAACTCTCTCAAGGATTTCCGAAGCTCGGTTCTCCTTCTCGTGAAAAGTGGAATTTTCATACTTCCCCACAGTACATCCCGTGCATGTGTCTAACTGCACAAGAGTACCCTTGGTAAGACCCATAGAAATATGTTGCATGACCTTCAAGGCTCCATGGTGTAGATGGCCCAATATCTTATGCCATAACTCACCCTCATCCTGGCTCACCAATTTGTCTGCCTTACCCATTTATGTTGTGCAACCATCTACATCAAGTTTATATAGATTCTTCACACGAATCCCAATCTTCTTGGCTTGTCCTATTACTTTGTGTCGAAGGAAGGCTTTTCCTTCACTGAAAACAACATCATAGCCTCTATCCTCCAACATTGCAATTGAAACAATTTTTTCTTCAAGCTTGGTACATGCATTACATATTTTAATAAGAAGGGTTTACCTTACTATCTCTGGAAGGTAACTGTACCAATCCTGGTAGCACTGTACTACTCCTCATCACCCATTTTGATATGCATCTAGAGGTCCTTCTCCTCCAACCTACTGAAAATTTCTTTGTCTCTCGTCATGTGAAAGGATGCACCACTATCCAAGTACCACACCAATCCCATTGCACTTGAAACCATGCATGAAATGAGCAAGAATTCAATCTCAAATTGCGAGGCCAAAGCCTCACTAGCTGCAAATCCTGAAGCCTTCTTTTTCTTCTTATTTTGTGGGCAATTAGTGGTATAATTTCCATGCTCGTGATAGTGAAAACACTTCACTCTGGACATGTCGTACTTCTTGCCATCTTTGTCGGACTCAGATTTGGAATAGGATTTATTTTGTTTCCCCTTCTTCTCCTTAGCAACCAAAGCACAATTTTCTTCATCATCATTCTTAGATGAAGATCCATCCCTGGTATTCTGCCTGAATTCTTCTTCCCCCAAATCTGAAAAAAGTCATTCCCAATCTAGCAGCTTCTCCCTCCCATTGACAAAGTCCTGATAACTATGCCAACTCTTGGGAAGTCCTAGAAGAGCTAAGCTCACCAAGTCATCATCCACGACAGTAATTATGACTCTCCCAAGCTCATCTCGACATTGGACAAACTTTTTTTAATATTTCGGAATGGTGTCACCTTTCTCCATTGTGATTTTCCTGAGCTTGTCCTTCAGTGCCAATTTTCTATGATCATTGCTACTCTGAAATGGATCTGTTAAAGCTTTCCATGTTGCATATGGTGTCGCTTTTCCATGGAGACTTAAGATAATGTGGTCTCGTACTCCCTCTAGTAAGATCCTCCTCGCCTTTGTAACCTTCTTTTTCCAAGCATCAAGATTTGTAGCATCTGCTGTAGCGGGTTTGGGAATGTCATTATCAATGAATTCTTTCAACCCATTGTCCTCTAGTATTGCCTCCATCCTATCTTTCCATGCAATATAATTGGAACTGCCCTCGAGAACATACTCCAATCTCAAGCCATTGAAATTCATTTCGATCATGATCTACTTGTCGCACCAAGAATACTTTTGCAAATTCGAATTATATCCAGTCACAAACTCAGCTTCTCCTCCACTATAGTGATTTCCTGTGCTTTGATACCATGTAGAAATTATACAACCATATGTATATCAATGGATTAAATCCTATCGGGCAATGCACTAAAGCTAGATATTGAATCCTTTTACAAATCAATTGTGGAAAATAAACACGATCTCCAATCTGAACAAGTGCAGAAAGTAACAAATAAAACCACGACACAGATATTTTCCCTGAGAAAGCTTACTGCTCAAAACCCCTCTATCTTCTATTTTATATTCAAGATGGAATCATGAAACAATTACAATGCACTCTTCTCACAAAATTCTCATGCACTCTCACAACTGTCTCACATTGACCCTAACAAAATTGACCAACACTTAGTCAATTCTCAGTGTCTAATCAGCCTACCTTGCTTGCACAATTCATGTGGAATGCAATCTCTATTCTTTAGGAATTTCAGCCTTCCAAAACCGCGCAAGGATCTTGGGATATCCAATGGATGTTTGGTTGCATGCGGGCAACCTACTAATGCTAGAGTTGATAGTTAACATCCCTTTAACCTTTGTCTCAATTGAGTCTCCACTGGAACTGACATGCATGTAGCTATTAATAGTAAATCATCAGTTGCATGGCAGATTACTAATTGTGAATTAAATCTGATTTAATTCACTTGATCTCTCACTAGTGCAACAAACAGTTACAACTAGTTCAGAATTTAACTCACCTAATTGAGTTAACTTATTACTCATGCATTAAACTAATGCAACAACTGCAATTCGAACTCCATAACTAATAGAATCACTCTGCATGCATCACCAACTACCCTCAACTCGAAATTCATGAGCTAACTGAGTTTATCACTCTCAGTTAACTGTTACAAGTGATTATGAGATAAGATTACAATTTATTGTCCAATTTAATTAAGGGATAATTAAATTAGACACTGCACCAATTTATTAATTAAATTGGCTTTCACACTAATGTATAGCTAGGACCTGTGGTCCCACACTAGTGTGTGTGCTGCAATTTCTTGTTGACCTTCAACACAACATTGACTGGAACAAAGTAAATAATAATTGTATAAGAATACAACATACAAATAATCTTAACAAAAATACTCGCCATACTCACTTACTATGTTGGAAATAGGTTCGAAGTTGGATTCACTCAAGCCTTTGTAATGTGGAAGCTCACTAGATTCGTTCAACCATTCATAGGTTCACTTTATCAAAGTAAAATTGAATACTATTTTATTCGATGGATCCAAATTTGAAGTTGATCAAAATTAGTTTCAACCATAGCTCTATTATTCAATTTATAAAATGAAGCATAACACAAATTATAACATAATTAATATTTGGTGAGATTAATATATTTATATATTTGTAGAACTGTTGACATAAGATTGAAACCAGTTGGTAATGTTGATCATATGTAAGGATAAAGTTTTATGAGTTAATCTAAAAGCGAACCATTATGATCATTTCAGAGATGGGGTTTGCATTTTAACCAAAAGAAATTTGAATTGGCATATTATTTTTTATAAATTTGGCATTCTTCTTCATTTTTCTTTCATGTCATTAGCTACAATCTTAGACTGTCGTATTTGGAGCCATCATTGGTCTACTATTGACAAAATACTTTTTTCTCGTTGTAGTTGGAGCCATCCATTTTTTTTTTCTTTTCAATTAAAAGAATTACTTTCAGAGTGAATTCATATAAGAATTGTGGAATGAATATGAAACCTCCAATATTGAAAGATGTTCCATAGTTCTTCTAGAAACAACAACATTCAATAATAAGTACATTTTTTTTCTATCAATTATTTAAGATTTAATCCCATTATTAAATGAAGAAGATCACAATTAAATTTGATAATCTCCAAATCATATGGAACAAGATTAACCAAATTTAAATTTAAATGGACGATATTATTATAGTCAATTCCAATCAATTTTATTACTCTACCAAGGAAGACGAATTTTTTTTTTGCATTTAAAATCTAGATTAAATATCTACCAAGATTAAAACATGTGACAATTTTTTTTAGATTCGTCATGATTAATAACAATCCTAATTTGAAATTGGCTCCCATAACGATAATCTAATATACACGTCTTTCATCAATGTCAATGCACTTAGGTTACTGCACCAAAGACTTTATATGTTTATACAAGTATTTATATTCACTGCCCAGCTCTTCAACATAGAATTCAATTTCTTATTCTCATCATTTACCCAATTTATCTTTGCCACAACTATTGTCATTTGCAATAAGGACAAGCTAGATTGTCCTTATTTCAAATCAACACACATAAAATGATGTCATTGCCCTAATTTCTAATCTACACAAACAAATGATTCCATTATTATTACCAACCACCACACTGTAGAGGAAAAACTCAATCCCATGGGGCATTAAATCAAATCCCAAGTGATGGCTAAATTTTTTCGAATGAAACGTAATTATATGTGGAAGGATGAGTACAATTGATGTTAAAAATATCAACATTGATCCATCTTAATCACGAATCTAGCAAGCACCTAGAGGGATCAAATGGGGTTCAAGGACCCCATAGAATATTTGTACCAGGAAAATCTCGTGACTTCTCAATACCGGACGTCAAGAGGGACTTGGCCAATTGAACTAACCCTAAATGGGGTTCATGGACCCCATAGAATATTTGTACTAGGCAAATCTCGTGACTTCTCAATACCGAATGTCAAGAGGGACTTGACCAATTAAGCTAACCCTTAATGCCAACACTACTTTTTTATTATAACAAGCATTACTTTTTTATTTAAAAAATATTTTATTTTTATTTTAAAAGAAACCCATGTCAATTTCTAATTGAACATGGATGAAATCACACATTACCCTCGTGCACCAAAAAAAAATTAACTAATAAAAAAAATTACTTTTTTCATAATTCTTATCACTTCATCTATTAATTAGATTATGCTATTTAAAAATAAAATTAACAACCTAACTAATCATGAACCATTAAAAAAATTAAAATAAATCTTAACTATTAAAATTAATTTTAAAGTATTACTATATTAATTTTTACATATGAAGTTCATTTCAAACATGTGCATAGTAATTATAATTAGAAAATGTGAATTGTCTTTTGCATTTAGAATTAATCTAGGTTCATCTAACTTTATATCTATCATGAACTAAGATAATTCAATATCTATCATGAATTAAGAGGGATCAAATTCTTTTAAGTGCAAATCTTTTTACAAAGCCCCTAGTTCTACTCTTCAAACAAAAGATTTACACATATGGAGATTTAATATTGGATAATTTTCTAGAAATCCCTCAAGTTTTATTCTTCTTAAAAAAAAGATTTGCACATCCAAAGATTTGATATTTGATCCTTTCCACCCATGATAGATCTAGAGTCAAATAAATATAGAGTGATTTACTCAAATTTAAATTAATTTTCAAAAATATTTGTCACACAAACTCAAACCTATTGATAGTCTAAATTAATCAAAATAAAAATTTGAAAACACTTCTTTTACCCTTTCTAAACATAAATATTAAATATTAAATAATTATATCCAATAATTCAGATAAATCATCTTGTTTCTCACGATCAATCAC